>CM067219.1:84811550-84979391 GCA_034190945.1 Octodonta nipae | reverse complement strand
CATTTTACACGTATTTGGTTCACCCTGACTAGGGTGAATAATCACTTCTATGTACAAGTTTAAATACAAAAGGGTATCATGTGATATTTCTTTTTAAAAGATTATTTTTGCCAATCTTATGACACACAACTTTTTAAAATCACATTATTTTTTACAGAATAATGACCTAGAAACCGTAAAAAAATAAAAATTTTGAATTGTATTTGAATTTAAATGTTTTTGCGAAAGATATTTGCGACTCTAAATGTAAACAATTTACTATCCATTAAATTTCGACAATGGTTTATTCTTTACATGAAAGAATTCAAATAATATTTGTTTATGGGGAAGAATAATGCTGGGGAAGCAATACTGCTCATGTTTTACATCAGAGACACCTTGATAAAAATATTGGGCATCAGTATGTGTTGGATTTAGTTCATAAGTTTCAAGAAACTTGAAGTGTGTGCAATAAAATTGTCAAGAATCGTAGAGTTTTAACTGAAGCTGCACATGTTGAGATTTTAGGTAACTTTGCCATGGATCCTCAAACAATCCCAAAAGTCTCCAGTTTAACAAATTATTCCGTCGGCTCTATGCATAAAACGTTACGCCTGAATACATTATTTCCCTACAAAGTACAGATTCTACAACAACTTTTTGAGAATGATTATGACAGAATGTTAAAATTCAGCCAATTAGTGATACAAGTGGCAAAAGCAGAGCTTAATTTAATTAAATATATTTGTTTTTCTGATAAAGCAGGTTTTTTTTAAATGGATTTGTCAATACACATAATTGCAGATACTGGGACAATACCAATTCTCAAGTTTTTCGGGCAGAGCACAACCCACATCCTCAGAAAATTAACGTATGAGGCGGAATTCTCGGAAATAAAATTATTGTTCTTTTATTCGTAGAAGAAAATTGAATTAACGCTCATTGAATTTTTTTTGGGACATCTAAAATCTGTGTTGTATAAAACTCAACCTCGCGATATTCCTGAACTTAGAATTAGAATAGTGGAGGAGTGTGAGCCGATTACACCCGAGAAGATTCAAAAAGTGCGGGAGGAATTCGAGCTGCGACTTTACAATTGTTTTACCAACAATCGCGGGCATTTTAAACATCTAATTTAAGTACAAGGTAATTCTAACGCTAATAAAATATTAATAATGCAAATACAATGTAAATAATAATTATCTTAATTTGAAAGTTTAACATGGCATTACTCTGTAAAAAATAATCTTATTTAAAATGTGTCATAAGATTGGCAACAAGTGACCTTTAAAAGTTGTATCACATGATACCCCTTGTATTAAACTTGTAGAAGTGATATTCACCACCGCGCAGAGGTTGAAACTGCAGGGAGACCGAAGCGTGTAAATTGTGTCAGCCCGTAAATATAAATTAACATGTTTTTTTATTATTTCTTTTAAATATATTTTAAAAGTTATTTGGCTGGGTAGTTTTGAAATGAAAGCACTGTATTAATGAAGTTGGTGTGACGTAACCCTAAAATTCTGCATTTCTTACATGTCTTCTACTCCATTAAACTTGATAGTTGCTTTTAATTTTAAATACTAAAATATATTTCACGTAGCATTTATATAAAATGATGTTTTATTTCCTGTTCGATATTCAACTCGTACAAATACTTACATTTCTACACACGACTTTTTCTTCAAATTACTCCTAATTCGTTTTCGGAAGCCTAAGAACTAAAACTGCTTGAAAATATTCTATTCGTTAATTACTAACAAAATCGATATTGCTTTCTTTTATAACATCCATGGTTCCATTAATAGACTTTATTGCCATTTATAACGCCATCAAATTTCTATGCTGAGGTTATCTATAGATCGAAGGATGTTGTATACGTTATTATTGTACTTAAACATAAGTAGAGCCATAACTGATTTTGAACCAGTTTGGTATTATGAGATTGCTGATATTGGTAGTAAGTCTGTAAATGTCATAAAAATATATTTCCTAACAAAACAAAAAATCATTTCAGAATTGAGAAACACGTATAGCTCAGGTCATTTACGGAGAAAAAGACCTGGTGACAAAATTAATTGTAGAACAAAACCAATATCAATGTGTTCTAATGATAAAACATGACTAATTGACATAAAGTTCAACATTTTTTATCGATGCGTTTTTCTTTTATGACAAAAAAATCGGTAACAATTTAGCTTTTTACCTGTTACACAAAATCCACCAAAGAAACCGTGTTTGCTACTATAGGCAATGTTGAGGAGATATTAAAAACCTGCAAAATGAGCTAGTATACGCTCAATTTCCTTAAGTGTTTTCTTAGAAAATGGAATCTTTACCCGAAATTTAAAAAAATAAATAATCGCTTATATATATTTTTTATTATATACCTGAAACATACTTATTAACTGAAAGGATAGATCTTCTCATACCCAATTTAAGTTTTAAAAATCAATACTGTAGCCTCGGAAGTTTTTTCAAAATTTCAGTCAATCATATGGAAGACATTTTTTTTTTTTTGAAAGGCCATATTACCTCACTGGATCACCCCATCATTATAAATAAACTACCCTTGGAAAGTAGAAGAGTTGATCTCGAGACCCCTTACCTCACTTTTTCAAAATTTGAAGTATGAATACATATAAGTACTGAAAATATTTAGAGATTCCCTATCATTTTTCTGGACGAGTCCATTCGAAAAATTGCTAAGGGTGGTACCTGTACAACTATATCCTTGTAATAAATAATCTTAATGCAAATTTTAATTTTTAGCAGACACATTTAAAGGAACCTACTATTCCTTTGTTTACACTTTCAGTATATTTTATATTTTATTATTATTGTATATGAAACGCTGATACAAATTGATAACAGTTAATATTAGACAAAAAATTCTTCAATTAGTTAACAACGAAATTTTTATGTTGTTCAATTCAGATTCTTGTTAAGAAATTTTTTATCAATAAATACTAATTAATGACAAGCCAAATTTAATCTTTTATTGAAACCTTTACAAATGGAGAAAAATCGCTTGCAACAGCCTTCCCATTTTGCACATTAGGTATGATTGCTCCGTCATTATCATTTGTGGCTAAATGGAGCTTAGGTATTCTATTTTGCTAAATTTATTACCTAAATCCATATTATCCAAGAAATGTAAATAGTTGTCTGCTTATTATTTATTATAAGAACATAGTTTCACAGCCACCACTCCTTAGAAATTTTTTGATAGATATGAGAAAACGGGGTTGTGATTTCCAAATTTAAGACAGATAAAAAAATTTCTGGTAGTAAGACTATCCTTTTTTGCTGCGGGCTCCTATAGAACCAACAATTCGAAAGAATATATTACACAATATTTAAATGTTCACGTTTTTGCTAAATTGTATTAAGGAAACAAAGAGTTTTCTACAAAATATATGCTTCACAAATTTGTTCACAATTTCTCTATGTATGTGTTTCGTCTTTTTAGAGCCTTATCAAAAGTTCTTCTTGAAACTACTAAGTTGTGTTATTTCCAAATGCATAAATCATGGTACAATATACTTTGAAAGATATTCCAACTTGTATCCTACTTCACTTCCAACGTGATTGTCACTATCCCGTGAAGACATAAAATTAATTATTTGTTTTAGCAAGGAACTATAAGAAAATGTCGATAAAGATTTGTAAAATTCACAGTATTTCCATTTTTTTGTTTCATAAATTATCAACCAAAACTATAACGTCACAGATATATCGCTCGTAAAGCAAAGTAACATTATTCTGCAGAACCTTTAATGCCCAACATTTTCCATGTCACTGTTCGTTTACTTTATATGACTCTCACTTAGTTCATAACTGCTGATCGGGTATCACAATTTGTCTCTGGCAATATTTTTGAAATACCCTTTTTCTGGGATCAAGTGACTTTTTCTACTAAGGCAAATCATTCCGGCTCGTTGAACGTCAACACCAAGCAACCCTTTTCGTCGGAGAGAGGGGTTCGTAGCACCACATTACCATCCCTTGACGATATACATCCAATTAATAGCGGGGCAGGCGAAGAGACCCTCATAACGTTATTGCATCCGGCCACAAAGGACCATTAACTTTTAGTGATAGTGACTGTGGTATAATTTAAGCTAATACCGATCGATATCGAAGGGTAATCCTCGGGGGTGGTGCATAGTTGACAGAAGAGGCTAACCAGTGGCGACCTCAATGGCGGTCTCGATAAATAATGAAATTGAGCAGGTTAATGAGCCGGCTAATGTTAGTACGTAAAGCAAGGTAATTTCACTATACGGCTCACGTCTTTTTCGTTCTCATTAGTTGGTCATCAGTAGGCCTATAAATGCAATGAGTCGCGAACGTTTCGGACGGTATTTATATATCTTGGGAGTTTTTTGATGTTCTATAATGCTAAATGTTTATCTAAACTAATATTTGAAATCATAAGCAAATTAGTTTTTTACCCTTATACTTTCATTAATTTCACTAATATTAAATTTGTACATAATACTTATTGTACACAGATTTTGACTTGGAGCTATCATTAGAATAAGGAATTTTTGTATATTATCAAAATAATGGTTAGAAATAAGGAACTAACTTGGGAAAAATAACACGTTACGTACGTACAGAATTCGTTCAATAAGCGTTCTGTACCAACTTGAACTTTTGTTGTATTCGAAGTAATTTATAATTTAAGAAACTAAGTTTTCAAAACACTTTTGATTCTCAAACCCCAAATATAATTTATTTCAGGATCAATAGGATGATGTCTGACCACCGATTTTTTTTCTAATTTGTCAAAGTACAGCTAGGTTATTGACGTCACTATGAACAAGAATTTTCTAAAGTTTGTTATGTTGTACTGCGTCATAAGCCTTTTTAAAGTTCTTACTACTGCAAGCTACCCACTAAATTATGAAAGAAAACGTATTGAACATTAAATTTTGAAGAAAAAATTTCTATCAACAATTTGTAATTTATACAGGCCCTCAAAATTTTAATATCTAAAACTTAAATTTTTGAACAAAACTACTGAAGACTGAACAAACTATTAAACAGTAATTTTGTAGTCGATCTAACGCTCTAAAATAGGTAATATTTACAAAGTTATATTAATCAAATTCTTATTTATTTATTTTTTAGTTTGGTCAAAAAGTTTAGCACACATTTTTAGTACTTCAAGTTCTTTAGAAAAGTTTAATATGATGTTTATTGTAACAAGTTTAAAGTTACAGACTTATTCTTAGGTTTTTTCAGGTGTGTTTGAAGGTATTGTAGGTATAGATTATCGATCTAATAATAATATGAATCTAATGTATGCATTACTTTAAAGTTAGCTATTATGCGTTTTCGATATTGGCATTTATTAAATTCGATTGTTCTAAAGCATTAACTACAACAATCTGGCTCCCGATCGTATAAATGGAAAAAACTTACATATATGTACCTAAGAACCTTTAATTTCGTTTACTTAATTTTTTGAGATAAAGCAATAAAAAACGATATTGTGGAATATTTTTTGTCAAAAAAACACTTTGATAAAAAGTATGCGCGCGTCTCACACGGTACAATCATTTTGGATAATAATAAAAACTAATATATATACAGGGTGTAAATAGTTTGCCTGCATATATTTTAGATGCAGATAGTACCCACCAAACAAAACAAATAACTCTTATAACACAATGGTCTAAAGGCCTTAATAAGCAAGAAAATTTGAAATACATGTTAAGTAAATTATTGTCAATGTGGCAACGTCGCGCTAAAAATGAGATTTGCTTGTAGCGTGAATAATAAAGGAATGAGTCACCACAAAAAAATGAACACCTGTTATTTTTTTGTATTAAATAATTTCATAGTTTCGAGTGCCGTTAGATTTATTTAGGTACATAAAATTTTATGAAACATTATTTTCAAAAATGTACCCTTTTAATATATATGTATTGAAATGAATATTTATATTTGGCGATTTATTTTATGCATCAAGTTGAAGAAAGGAGGATACAAAGTTGTTTACATTATGATACAAAAATAATGCGATACAAACTATATTAAACAAAACATGTCTTATATGTAGTTCTTTTATTTGTTAATAAATTGAAATAATTGTTACTAAGAAATTAATATTACTTATGTTAGACAAATAAAAACCTTTGACCTGCAGGATGTCATTATGATAGAGCTCTGGCGAGCAAACGGATTATTTATAGTAAATATTCAAAATTCTTGTTATTACATTTGCTTTCCCCACAAATTAATAGCATGTCAGGTCTTTACCTAATTGTATGATTGTCACTGTTTGTCACAAAATAATACACTCGAACTCACAATTCACAACAGATTTTATTTATTTTTCCAATTTATATTTTAAAATGAAAATCAAATAACTTACGCTATGTTGAATGTCACGCAAAAATCACGTTCACTTTCTTAAAAGAACCGGGCAGCAAAAAAGCATTCAAGGCAGCGGCCAGCTGTAGTACTGAGTATATGCTATTTTGCCACATCTGATCGGAGAAACGTAGGGCAAATTATAACAGAATATTTAGAGTTTAAATAATAATTTTCTTTGTTAATACAGTTATTAAAGGTGTATACGCTATTGAGTATTTACATATTTAGCTTTACAATCATTTTGAAGCCGTTAATAATAATCAAACTTCGCATATCCTCGAAGGCTCACCTCCAGAGATTTCACAAATCATCAACACGGAAGAAGATGAGCACTGTTTTTCTCGTCATTACCTCTACATAAACTGTGCCTAAGCAAATAAGCAAATTACGGCATTGCTGCACAAGTAAGAAATACAATATACGAGGTGTGACAATTGAATAACAAGAATACTTTGGAAACAGAGTTTTGTTTTAAAAATTATTGTACAATCGAATGCTTCCCTTCAATATACTCCCCTCTCCTCGCCACACACCGCTCCCTTTGATCTTCAGACACAAGAAAATGTCACAGACCGCTAAATAATTAACTACGGCACTTGTTCGGGGACTGGAGTTCCTCTAGCGGCTAAACAGACAGAGCGTTATGGACAGGTTGTGACCGGTGCAAGATCCACACTCTCTCGCAATGCTGCCAAAACTTTCCAATAGTGAGTTTGGTTGACAGTTTGATCATCTGAAACCCATTCAGTCATCACGATACGTTGAAATCTTAAAATCTTAACATTACTATAAATATTGATTTCGACATCCTTGTGTTTTCTATTTTTGGCGTAGCAGTTTTCCAGTGCATGGATTCCTGCTTAGTTTCAACATCGTATTGCAAGATCCAATTGATGACGTTTTCCATCAATTAAAGTCCTTCATCTTACCTCTAAAGAAAATATAAACAGATCTGTTGACCGAAGGTGAAATTTTTTGTACCGAATGGGTATACACATTCTTCATGTCCTATTGTCATGTAAAATTAGTATGACAATTACTTCTTCGGGGTTCATAATCGCAGCAATCATCCAAATGCTCATACAAAGATCTCGGCGCACAGCTTAATTGATGTTGATCACTGTTGGCGGAGTTGAAATGGACATAGATCTACCAAAACGTTGGTCACCATCGGAAATGGCATGCACGATGTAGAGAATTATCACCATAGGCCTTTTTCAACAATTTATAACAAACTCAGATTTTTTAATTTAATTAAAAATTTCATATTGATCCGGTTCCTCGTGTTTTTCGTCAGATATGGTTGTCTGTACGAGGAAAAAAGACAGATTGTTTCTAACATCTACAGAAAAAATACTACTGCAGCGACTAAAACGTGTTTTCATATTGCAATGGAAGATGCTTTCAGCTCTCCAACGGAGGACTCGTTTCCTTCTTTACCCCTCTATTACGTCTTCTGTACGCGCAGTCTCGTTATTTGATATCCATGTCTCGTATTTAATAACCATTTCCTATGTATAAATTTTCCAATCAGAATTGAAATATTCCATATCCATGGCAACACGCACACTCTGTATTCTTATCTTTTGTTTTATTTCTTCTAACCTCCAGAACTTTGCAAATTTCAGTTCTTTCAATTCAGATTATCCGTCGTATTTATACCCTTAACCGGTCATGCTCATTGGGTCGATTAATATCCTGTCTCATCCTATCCACGTCGCTCTACCTGGCGATTGATTGTCAGTGATGCATAACATCAGTGGCTCAAGAAGAGGTCCCCAAACGTTTTTAATTTGGGCGCTGGGCTAATTATATTCTCATTCCAGATTATGTATACCGTCTCGATGAATTTTCTTGTATACCAGTGCTCTTCCTTGTGAATTACCCATGCCTGGTCCCAGTGGATATTATGATGTTCGGTCCTTGCGTGTTTAGCTAACCCAGGCTTTGTTAGCTCTCCCCTTTGAGAGCTATGCAGTGCTCCTTAGCACTGGTGTTCAGTAATCGGTTAGTCTCCCCAATGTAGAGTTTGCCACATTCACATGGTATGATATATATTTTTTTGTACTGCAGCTTTGTTTTTTTGATCATGTTCCGCAAGTTGTTGTTGCAATGAAAACCATTTTTATTCTATTTCCGTGTCCAATATGTCTTAAGTTTTTCCAACAAGCCTTTAGTGTATAGTAGTAAGTTGCTGTCGTGGTTTCATCTTCCTGCCTAGATGGTTTCTCCAGTTATTCAAATGCCTTGCTAATGATGGTTTCGGATATCTGTTCGTCAAAAGATCTTCTGTAAGTTCCATTTGTTCTTCTTTGAGGGCCTCTGGTGTGCTGCAAATATTTGTGGCTCTATGGACCAGTGTTTTCGTTGTTGATGGGTGGTTAGAGTTGTAGTGCATGTATAACCCTGTATCTGTAGCCTTCCTGTACACCTTTTTTCGGTTCCGGTCCTAGTTCTTTGGCACTTCACATCAAGGACTGGTAGGCACCCAATCTCTTTCCCCTCCATGGTAAATCTGATGGATGGTTGGGATCTGTTTAAATGCTCCAGAAATGCTTGTAGTTCTCTCTCTCCATGTTGCCAAATAATGAAGGTCTCGTCGACGTACCTCGTCTTCGAACCATTCGGTGTAGATGTTGGCGATGGTTTGCGATAACGGGGAGCCAATAGGCAATCCATCTTCTTACATGAAGAACCGGTCCTTCTCCTGAAAGTAGCAGTTTTTGAGGCAATATTGTAATAAGTCCATAATTGAATCTATTGGCAGGTCCGTCCTCTCCATTAGGGTTTCGTCCTCGGTACGTTTCTTTCTCAGTACGTCCAGAGATTCTTTTAATGGTTCGTTCGTGAAGAGGTTTTCAATTTGAAACTTACTAAGCGATGTTCTGCCCCAAGCTTCATAGAGTCGATGACGTGGACAAAATGCTTTGAATTAGTGAATAATTTAAAGCATCTGCTGATGTTTTGCCCTCCAAAAAGATGTAGTGGTTTGCTGTGATATGACGTCAATTTTTTCCTTGTGGCGGAATGTATTCAGAATGATCTCTGACAGTGTTGTATGTTTTCAGTTCTATTTTGGCTGTTGGATCAGTTGGAAATGGCTTCTTTCTCCCCTTCGAGAGTGTGTCGTCGATTTTCCTGTGGTATTCCGTTCTGCTCATCAGGGTGGTGCCATTTCGTTTATCAACTGGTAGATTAATGATGGATTTGTCGTCCTTAAGTGTTTTTTCATGATATTTTGTTTGATGTGTCGTGTTTTGTCAACTGCGGTCTGATTTTCCATCGAACTGATGATGATCTAGTACTGGGATCTTTTTGGGAGCTACATTGTAGTTTAAGCTGTTAGAGAGCACTGTTTCCTTAACTGCAATGAGAGTTCTCGATGACATATACATAAACCTTCATCATGAATCACTCTATCTGTTGGTAAAAATGCGTGTAGCAGTTTTTGTGTTATGACGAACAGACAGACACGGCGGAGGACTTTGATCTATAATATATAGTGGTGTTAAGGATTAATACCGTATTTATGTAAATAGCTTTTACATTACCGCATTATAATTGCCAATTTTTGAAAGTATTAAAATGGATATAGGTAGCATGTTATCTTTAACATATAAACATATGCCATCGCGGACTTTTCTGTAGCATATATAAAATACATAATTCAGACCCCCTCCCACCTCTCCGACTTGCAGGCGTCATGGTCGCCTAAGGCATTCATTTTTAATTTGCATGGTGTATGGGGAAAAATAATCTTCATGAAATGCTCAATCCAACTAATGTATTTAAATTGATAAGGATTAATACCCTTTTTGTGTAAATAGCTTTCCAATTCCCGCTTTATAATGCCCATTTTTTTAAGTATTAAAATTTATATAGTATGTTTTCCTTAAGAGATAACATATGCCATCCCGGACTTTTCTGCAGACCTATATAAGATACACAATTTCACCATATATTATTTTGTTATATCTCAAAGAGTACAGCCAGCGTTTGCTTTGAAAGCTCCCAGACGGCTTACTTTTTCCGACACCTCCAACAAATATCGTTATATTTTAGCCATGTATATAAAAACATAACAAAATGTATACTAAATCCTTCCTCGAGAACCACTCTAAAAACAGCATGAAAAACTGTGTAGTAGTTTTTGATTTTATCGCTAACAGACCGACGCGGCGGAGGACTTTGCTTTAAAATATATTGTGATGCAAGAATTCTTTAGTAGAATCAAAACGCATACCTTTTAAGCAAACCCTACAATCAATTAGACAATTAAATAAAGCTTCTGTTATAACAGCACGACATGTAAACAGAAATAGACATTGTTCAATTTAACTAAATAAAACCCATTTCCTACCAGAAAATTCAAATAAAATGCAATTCCCAAGAGTAATGTTTAGCCTATAACTCCAAATGGACTTTGAAAATAGAAATAAATATTTAAGAAATTCCTGAAAACTATAAAAAAGCCGTATCCCAAGACTAGATGTCAGTTATTAATAGTTTTAATTTAATTTTGCCAAATATGTCCGGGTTCATAACGTCGGATACGACTCTCGAATATTAGTAATAAGTCAAACACTTTTATACAATAATGTATTCGTTAAAAATACATTATGCTATTATCTAGATACCTGAAGGAACAATATCGGATTGAAATAATATTTTGTGTCAGAGGGATTTGATTAATATGTTTTAGGTTTTTATTTAATTTCTCAAGTTAATTATTGTTACTAATTTTTTCGCTTCGTTGAGAATTCATGACATCTGTACTTTATCTGATTATCACATCGTGGTGTTTCAATGTGTTGTAATCTACGATATTACAAGCCGTTCGAAATTTTACACGCATTTCACTTCAAGAAAATATATTGTTTCAAGTTGGGAACCTTCCTCATTTAAACTAGCAACGTCATGTCACAAAATTCAGTAAATCTGCTAAAATATGAAGTTCTTATTACAAATTATGGCAAACATTAACCATTCAAATAAACTATGCATGGAATTTTGTTTACCTACAACAGTGGCAAAATCTTAATGATACGAGGGCACTCAGCAGGTATATAGAGCGGTAACAGTGGTTTCATGCTTGCTTCATCTGGGTTACTCGTTTTCCAGTACAGTACACTATTGCCACTGCTGTAACAAAGACTAGTTTCTCTTTGTTTTTGTTATATTATATAACACCATTCTCAAGTTGTGATCAAAACTAAAATCTTTAGATATGCTCAACTGTTAACAAGCCCAAAAAAGGCATATTATATTGATTTCAAAGTAGTACAATTACTCGAAAAGCAGGTATGGTAATATATTGTAGAAAAACTACAATTCATCAAAGTTTGTAAAGACCGAATCCGAAACGGACATCAATGGTTTACTAAATTATAGCTCTTACATTGCGTGCAGTGTGGTCTCATTATGGTCGAATCCGATTCATTTCTGTAGTTGATTTCCACATGTTAATTTTTCCTTCAGAGGCAGCCGTCAAAATACACGTTTATTAGGGTGTCCTAAAAATTATTCAGAACATAAGCGTAACAAATATTATAGGAACCCTCACTTGAGTATCATTAATCAATACCCGGAATTCGTGTATACAGTTTATGAAACGTCAACACGGAATATCAGAAGTTAGTAAGCTTATACTGCATTAAATATTTTTTAACATATTTTTAGAAATTATGTTTTTTAAACCTGATTATGAACTTGTTGGTTAATATAATTTGTTTTAAACAATGTACTGAATTTAGATATTGGTATATAATAATATTTGCTGAAATTTCTTGCATCCATATGGAATTTTAAACGTACTCTAAACTGAAAATGTGTTTGAAAGTTGGTGTAGTAACTAATCTGGTTATATGTCTTAGTTCTCAAATATTTGGTGTAGTTCATCCAGAGATTTTTGCAAAGTTAGGTTTTTCAAGTAACAGCCAATACTGCTGAATCACTAAAATATAATAAAGAGGTCTCAAGTGCAGAGTAACATTACTCATTTTAAAATTTTAATTTGTCATTAATAATTTTCTTATGAAATCTACCCCTATTTAATTTTATCAGGAGTGAATGGTATCAAAGTGTTGCGTTTTTGGATTTCAACTGAAAGTATTGGTATATTTATAAATTTAGCTGTCCTGTGCTTCATTATAAAGCTGTTTCGTTTTTGTTTAATTTTTGTAATCACCTATGTTGCTCATACGGGAAAAAGATTTTCAAACTCAGTTTTTTTACTGTAATTAGTAATTTTCGAATTAGTCGCAGCTGAAATTGTCAATTTTTCATAGAAAAATACATATGCTTTTAAACAATTTTGTGTGAATAATTAAAAAACTAGCATTTTATCCAAGAATTCTATACAGCAAAATTGTAGGTTTACTCGCGCGTAAATGCAAATTTTAAACAGCCATATCTGCGTTATTTTTTGACCCATAAAAATTCTCAGATTAAAAAAATCTACTTTTTGGTATTGTAACATATTTTACCTATCACCAGTTTGGAGTTGGTTTTAAGGAAATTCTTCTTTTTAAAACTGAGCATTCTAAACCGGTCAAACATCTAGATTGTAGTATCTACTCGTACCCACATAATTAAAGTAACTTGTAAGACTGGTTTTACCAGGAGTCGTAATGACGAGAATGTTTCACTGCTTTTTTGTGGAATAAATAGATACCGACTTCTTTTGCCATAACTCCCTTTATTTTTATGCTTTCATAAAAAAAAAAGTTTTTTCAGAAAATATATTATACCTTGTTCCTGATAAATACATCATTACTCGTTATTTAACATTTAAGCTGTCAATTTTAGCGTTTGACGAACAAGAACCAGCATTCAAGAATTATGTATGAATTAAGTGCACAGGAGGAAACAAACCCTCTCAGCTACAATTTTGCTTTATGTAGTTTTTCCAGAAAATGCTAACCGTTCGAATTATTTCAGGAGAAACTGTTGAAAAACGTGTGTTTTGCCGCAAAAAGTGAGACACTCAGTCGCACATAACTGGAAAATTAGTAATTTTACGAAAAAACTTAATCAACATTTTTTGCTTATAATTCATTTTCTTATCTATTTCTGTGATTAATATGGATATAGACATTCACACCCCCGAAATCGGGTGTAAAAGTGCTTACGCGCATACGGTATGACGCAAAATTCACGAAATACAATTTACAAACAAATATGTAGTAAAATCCGCTAGTAGTGGTATTATGGCAGGGTCGTGTTTGGCAGTATACATGCCATCTAGATTCCTTCGCACTATATTTACTAAAAACAACTTCAATTAATATAAATGTTAAACATAAACCTGACATTGTAATTAGGCAAACAATAGCGAAACACTCTATTTTTCAGATTTGATTCTTTCGTCCACAATAAAACACATATAATGAAGTAAACAAATATGCTTTAATTGAGGCTATAACCTCATTATCGATGCCAATCCCTTTCCCTGGAGCATCATTTTCAGATCTGTAAACAAATAGAATTCAGATGGGGTCAGATCTCGTTAATTTGTGTGTGTGTGGAAGCAAGTCGAATTTTAAATTGTTCAATTTCTTTATTGTCTTAAACGACTTGAGTGTAGGTGCATTGTTGGGAGTTTTTTCTTTTCATGTGATGTTTTTCCTGCTTGGATCATTGAGTGGGTAATAATGCAATATAGTAATCGCTGTTGATCTTGTGACCCTTCAGAATAAAATTGATGAGTTAAATTCCGTCCGTGTTTCAAAACATAGAGGCCATAATTCTGTGCGCTTACTGTTTTGGTTAGCAGGCTTTCATCTTCTTCTCTCCACTCGGCAGATGGTCATTTGGATTTTGGCAGATATTTATGACACTGTGTTTCATACATTGTTATGTATTGAGGCATACAATATTTGTATTATCTGTAGACAGCTTCAAAGTGCGCTCTGTATCATCAATTCGTTTTGGTGTTTGTTCTCCTATGAGCCAACTTGAAAATACTTTGAAATTCGTTTTTTATGGTCTAAATTTTTTTGCACAATTTTGGACACGGTTCCTTACGATACCTTTTAAGTTATCAACTCGTGCACGTGCCTTTACCATCGGACGTAACAGTTATAGAACGTTTTCAAGCCACTACTGACATTGAATAGTATTTTATTCTATTACATAAGGGTTTTACTTAACACACGAAACTCGGTGTTCTGCATCTATAAGACCAAAAAACAAATGTAGCGTCACTTAATCATCAAAATAAACATAAATTGGACATTTAATTTACAATTTTATAAATAATATATAAAATACTATAAAAGCACTCAAACACGCGAATACGAGTAATGGCGGACTACAATTCATAGGATGTTCCAGAATATAGCAAAAACAATCCTGCTAGAAGATGAATAGCCAAGGAACTGCACCTAAAAATAACTTATTAACAACACCAATGAAACTGAATTTGTTTGTAGAAGAGCAGCTGATGACCGTTTGCTGACCGGCACAAAATGCTGTCTTGCATACGAAGAAATGAAACAGCACTAAGAGGTTATACCATTTTCTTTGAGCGATTTAGTTAACCTGAAGAATTTCCGTAATGACCGGAATGGCATGGAACCTCTGTCATTGTGTACTTGTTTTCTTGAACTTCCAAATACCGAATTTTAAAATACAATTATTATTAATGTTTACATTTACATCAATATTGTTACGTCATCCCTTTCATACGTGAAAGTAATACATTTCTCAAATAGCCAAATTAAAAATTATAAGTAACCAACAATAAATGCTACAGTAGTTAATTATCGATGAGTCATTGTTTAACTTTGCATTTACTACTATACTATCATAATGAACAAATAATGTTTCAATTAAATATCCCTTTCCGTATTATTATGAAAATTACGTTAGCATGTTACAATTATTGTTTGCATTTAGATAGTTTTGACCATTTATTGAATGGGAGAAGCACCGGCCGCCAGACGGAATCGCCAAAAATATTGGATATTTCGTTCATTAAAGCTGGATTATCTATTATAAATATTCTCTCATAATCCCAGTTGGTTAAACATTGAAATTGTGAGTTATTTGATATTCACTTCATACATAAACAAACAATACATTGGGACTTCTCAAAGGGGACAAGTAAAAAAACATTGACAATGTTTGCCATACTATTGTGCGCTGTTCTTTAATAGACTATTGTCTAAGATCCTTTATGGTTGATTTCAATAGGCAAGTATCAACGTTATTTTTATTAACATATTTTATTTTGTAGCAAATAAATTTCCGGTACTTCATGGATTTGAACCTGATTGTATCAAGGTGGAAGATGACAGTACAAAATGTCTACTATGCACCGTATTTACTTGACGCAGCATGTTTAATCATTCAGAATAGAAGAAAGAATTTGTGATGACATTGACGCATTACATTATAATAAACACTGTTTGTTTACGTTTATACGTAGTACCCAAGTAGTATAAAACAAATTCCTTAATCCCAAAGACGGATTATCTAACAGCATCGAAACTCATGCGTTCGACGCATGCGATAGACGCTAGCGATAGACTAGACTAGGCTACACGAATTACGTATAACTCATTTCCTATGTATGCGTCTGACGCTTGGGGGTGCGGCCATCACATGATTTTATCGCATAACTGGTCTCGAGAGGAGTCCAAATACAGACGCTTGTGTTTTCCATAGTGAAGTAAAGGGAATGTGCATGTGTTATTGTTTATCATTAACCAAAAGAAATGTCAGCTATAGAAAAGTCAATTTTTCTGCGTAATACTAAAGATAAAATGTGTGTTCGTCATATTTTAAATGATCTGCCTGGTGTTAGTAAATTTGCATAACTCAGTTTTCCTTCTTCAAAATAATGCTTTTTGAATATCTCTTTTTTCTCCTATTTCCTAAATGAAAGAGTATAATTTCTTCTCCTAATAATAATAATTTTACAATGTCATCCATGTTAAAAATTTTAAACACAGGACACCTCCGCATAGCCGCTAACATTTCTTCTTCCAAAACATTATTTTGAACGTCGATAGGAATGCACACCCTTCTGCGTTTGCCAATGCGTAAAAACGCATATATCTGACTCATGCGTTTCGACGCTGCTAGGAAATCCGACCTTAAGTGAAATACCTGTACGTGTCGAAAAAAAAAATTAAGTTGCGCCGCCAAACTTATATAAAACAGTTTTCGTATTATTTGATATAATTTTATGGTGTTTCCAGTGTTATGTTTTAACTATTAGTTAAATATTTTTCTTCCGTATTTTGTAGCTGAAAAGTATTTATATTTCTACCATAATCTAAATGCATAATAGTAGTTCTTAATCTATCCATAGCAAGTGTTCACAAAGTTCAATACGTAATCATAATTTAAAAAAAACACAAACATTCATATAAAGTTGAATTTCTATATGTAGCACATTGGCAGATTAATTAAACCAACAGTATACTAAGATCTATACCCACTCACGTAGAACAATTTACAGACACTCAAAGTACCAAGAACTGAGTGCAGAATGTACCTTATATTTATGGACATAAATATAAGGTAGAGAATTGAGAATTCTCCATAAAAGAACCTCACTATACATTTCGTAGAAGTGGATAAAATAGCGTCCATTACTGTTATTGGAACGACCGTATCAAAAAAATACTTTTTTTTTGAATATGCTAAAAATTTTCACTAACAATGGATGAATAAATATTTCATAAAATAATATGTATTACACTGTCAAATATCTTAGGCATAGATGTTCCATAAAAGATGTAGATGGATAAACAGCTAATCACTGCGGCAGATTTTTTCAGTAGGAGAAGGAGGGATTGTGCAGCATTAAATGTGCCCAATAACAAAAACCATTAGTTTCTTAATTACTAATATGTAACAGTAATTATGAAAACATTTATTTATTCACGTAAAATTAAAATGTAGTTTTATTTACTGCTTAAATGACCTTTTGTTAAAACTCAATTACTACGTTTATGATGTGACACTTACCGGTGGAAAGATAATTCGGCAAACGCATTATTATTTTTAACACTTATACAAAATAATTACTGATTTTAGACAACTCACAACCCCAAAACACTAGTCAATATGAATAACGAAGTTAACCTCAATTCAAAAAGTAAATAAACAGAATAGCGCTGTTGAGTGCTGGACATAAACGGCGTAAAGTATCGCGTTTCAGTCAAGGCGTACAATGCCTAGATTTAGGTGTTTTGGTTACATAGGAAAGAAGTTAACATTTATTTACTATTTTCCGTCAGACATCTTTAAACCCTTTTAAATGGAAACAGACAGGTCAATTTATATTAGTAGTCGTTACGGAGAACGGTTTGTCTTACTATTCCGCAATTACAACATGGGGACGGCGCGGCGCCTTTCCCCATTAATAAAGAGAGTCCGCACTTCGGCCATGATTGGTGCGTTTTCTATTAAGTGTTGTCCATATGCTGCGAGATTGTTCGAAGGCGGGTGGTTAATTTTTTATGCTAGGGAGGTTTCGGCAATGTGGAGAGCAATTTTCTATCTAGTCTCTTCCCCATGATTCAGTCAAGTTGAAATGCAGTACTTTGGCAGTTTTCATGGGGGGTTTTCTTGATCGGAACCCATTTTTTTCTAGTGTAATTACATCTGGATGGTTGGGAAGTTGAGAATTATCTTGAATGCGTCTAAACTCTCGGAGGAGAACTGTTTTCCGTCTTAAGTCCAGTGGCGGAATTTGGCTCAGTATAGTTAGCCATTCAATGGGCATTGATCTTGGTGTGCTGCTGATAGTACTCAGAGTGGAAACTGTACATCGAGCTTTTGTGTAGGTGCCCTATGGAGCCATACAGGAGCACCGTATGCCGCAGCGGCGTACAATAGTCCAAATGCTGTTCTATATAAATATTACCCTCTTTTAATGAAATTTTTAAATGATGGTTTCGAAATTATGTTATGTGTTAGGTTGTGCAATTCGTAATAGCATTGATTTGTTAGTAATTTGGGATTTGAATATAAAGCGATTTACGTGAAATTTTAAATAACCACTTACTTATACCACTATGTTCTATAGGGCTTAATAACCAAGAAAATCCAAAGTATATTTTAAGTAACTAATTGTCAGTGCGGCCATATCGCATTTTGAAGTTATACATAAATACCTAAAGAAATGTAGTCGGCGTCGAAAAAATAAACACTTCTAATTTTTATTTGGAATTGTTTTATCACGAATTTCATGTTTCCGGAAATATTACACTTGTGACATATCTGTTCAATAGATTTCATCCATGTTATGTTAAAAGATAGAAGAAACGTTTCATGAATACTAGCAATAAAACAAACACTATGCAAAAACTACGAATACCTACAGACATTATCTTCATCGGGAAGGTCTGAGTTATTGCGATGTTGCAATATCATTTCAGTCAGTTTTTGGTGTACTTCCAATTTAGTTTTAATTATGGAAAAATAGTTTTCTTAATTTTAAAGTGAATAGTAAAGCCATCTGATGTGTTTAGTAGCTACATTTGCAGTTTCAGAAGCGTTTTAATACAAAAATTTGTGTTCGTAAAAACGGGGGCGAAATTTGTAACATTTTCATTTCTTGTTTTGCCTAAACTGTAGCTCCATTTACAAAAATATATTATAAGGATTATTGATATATTTTCACCTAAAGTGTTATTTCTCAAAATAATTGCGCTCATACCTTTCATACATTTTATAGACCAAATACAAAACACGACCAGAAACAAAATATTATATAGAAAACTAAAACTATCGATCATAATTTATTTTAAATTAATTCCATTACACATACAAAACTAAACATAATAATTTTCTGGAAAACAGTTTAAGTATTTCGTGGTGTATAATTTCTTCTAGCAGTACCGTCCTGTCTAAATCATGAAATTATTACATGCAATAAAGTTCATTTGAACTTTCTTGTAATATATAACACAACTATATATATGTTTTATAATCAGCCAATAATTTATTTTATTAAAATGACCGAAAGTAGTATCCAAGATAACCTTTAAATATTTTGTTAAAATAAACTAAGGAGACAAAAATTGCTCATTATCGTAGACATACTGATAATATCAATACTCCTGTGACCCGTAACGGCAGCGAGAAAAAAAATTGAGTAAAAAAGGCATGCTTTTCACCAGACAGATTTCTAAAAATTTAATAGAACATGTCAAGCTAACAAAGTCGGTGGCACGGAAACTGACTATTAATCTTATACCTCCATTATTCAAAAATGCTAACCATAAAAGAAGTAAAATGAGTGTCCACACCACTTCATTTATCAGAATAAATGTATTTTTCATCGCATAATTATGACACGAAAATAAGGTTCTTAATAAACGCAGATATGCGTGTGTTAACACCTATAACTCTATTTTGAAAGCTGGTAATTTGGGGATCTGCTTTTTTTGAATCTGGATATAATAATTAGTTCGAAGTTATGAATATTCATTGGGGGTTTATATATGCCCAAGCATAAAATTTCATTTTTATAGCCAATAAAATCCTAGAAGTACTTGACAATGTTTAAATACATGTATCTTATGTATTTCAGTTAGGAATAAAATACAAACATTTTACATAACACAATACTAATAAAAAGTACTAAAAGACAGTTATTTCACGTTTAACTATTGTTCGGCTTCCGGTTCAAGATGGCCAGGTGGTTGCATGTGTGTGTGCGTCGTAGGGTTAGAAAAGCAGATTAGTGGATAAGTATTACGTGTTCCAATTAATTTCGAGAAGAAAAAATCAGAAAGAATTTCCCCCCTTCCCCCATAAACGCTTTTTAGTGATAAAGACGCTCAGGAAGTGATATATATGTGTTAGTACAAGTGTTAAAGCCGGAAGCCTGAGACCACTTCGCCTTGTAAATACGGTTTTATTTAATATCTACATAATCAGTTACTCTTTTACGTTACTAAGAAGAATGGACCTTTATTTTCATTACATGATCGGTTTTTGATCAGTATTTTTGTTTTGGTGTCGGGAATTTTACTTATATTTTTTCTACACAATTATCTCACTTGTAACTGGCTAATAAGATCGCGAGATCAAAGCCAACCCCCGGCCCGAGAGGGATACTCTTGGAAGAAGAAGAAGAAGAAGAACTATTGTTCGTTGAAAGTATTTGTTTCATTATTTAACTATTATTTATCAGTGTAACTGATAAATATTACTAAAAGTGTAAAACTGTGTACAAAATTACATTAGATTAATAATTTTCTCTATAGTTGTTTTACCACAAATCATAAAAAATTAAATCTGTGAAAACTAATCTTATTCATCGAAGATGAATGTAATAAGTCAAAATCGCTCTTTGTGAAAGTTTCTCTTGGTAATAGTTCTAACGGTAAAAATAGTGCAGAATATCGGAATTTTTTTTACACTAATCGATTTAGTTGAAATTTTAGGCTTGATCCACATTATAGTGCCGGTCACAGTCCGTTCCCGGACTGATCTCGATCTCGGTCTGATCTCGATCTCGGTCCGATCTCGGTCTGGTCTCGGTCTAGTCGATTCACCTTATTCACAGCTCGTTCTCTGTCATCCTGACGTCTTAAACTGTCAATAGTCGAAGAAATCAGTTTAAAGAAATTTAGGTCAAAAATACAAAAAGAAAACACAACATTTCATTTCAGTTTAGATCATATACAACAATAAAATAGGTCAGTTATTTCTTTTATAAAACTGTATTTTGATTTTAGATTTTTTGACGAATTTGAAGGCAACTTTTACACAAAGAATAATTTAGTTATGTTAAATATATACAATTTTACAATTCAACTACTAGGGATTTCAAGTATCTGATTTACTTGTCAATTTCACTATTAATAACTGACTGCCAGGCAATAAATACTCTCTAACATCAAAATGCCAAAGCTGTAGACCTCTTCACTAATATCTGTATATTTCTACTACAAAATCTATGAACGAAAAATTATTTTTCTATTGACAACAGTTACACAATCAATATCAAATCGTAACATGAATTAGTTACGTTAACAAATAATTACTGAAACAGGTATATTCAAATATTTAGACAAATAGAAAATTAAAAGGAAATAAATATTCCAGGTTTAACCTGGAATTCCGAGCTAATACAATTTTGCCATAACTACAGGTACCCAAAAGGGTGCTTAATATACGTCATAGAACTGGAATGTCCAGAACTTTGTACATTCAATATCTTAACAAATGAAATCTGTTCAAACCCTAAAGAGATTGTCATGGGTTTTTATATTACAGATTTCAATTTTACTGGAACTAGACAATATTTAGGTATGCCATTGTTTAGGATTGATATATCACTCCTGATTTCTCCGACTATCACACACACACAGCAATTTTCTGCGAAACTACTTGAGGGGAAATGTTGAAATTTGGTATCAATGTAGAGTTTGATGACACCACTAGGAGTAAATCCACGAAACTATTGAGCCTAAAATTTTGAAAAAAAAACATGGAAGGTAGGAGGTTGCTCAAAATTTGCAGGAAAAATAAGAAGAAAAACCAAATTTTAATTTTAGGGGGCAAATGACAGCACTAAATGAAAAATTAAAAAAGTTTCAAACCATCATGTAATGAATCAAATGAAAGGGCTCATTCTGAGGAAAACAAATAAATATTTTTTATATTTTAAACATATGTTGTTTAAAAGATATTACCAAAAATATTCAAATAATTACCCATACCCCCCTTTCTCCGAAACTATAAGACGTAAAAATTGAAAAAAATAGAGATATAGGGCCTCATTTGAACTTTACAGGAAAAATAAGGAGAAACCCCTAATCTTAATTTTTTTGGGGGGCACATTATAGAATTAAAGGAAAATATAAAATTATTTTTTCAACAAACCTGTATAGCTCTAATTATAGTCTGCTTCATATTTCAGCCATCCTATATATGCTACTTGTGAACTACTTGTGAATGTAAAAAAACTTTAACCACCCTATAGACTACAATTCAACTCTATTTTATAGCTGAAGCACCGTGAATAGACAACTGCTTCTAAGATTTTTTTCAACTCATTTCATAACTATAATAATAGCTCAAGTAAATCATTCAAATATCCTAACTGCTTTCATAACATATTTTTTTATCCACCCTGTATAAATATAATTCAATTCTATCCTTATTTCAATCACATTGTATGTGAAACTGCTTGTGAGCCTAACAATATAACATTTTGTTATCCACCCTGTATCCTGTATAAATATATTACAACTCCACCAATTTTTTAACCACCTTTTATATGCAACTATTTACGGTCCACTCAATAAACCTTTTTTGAACCACCACGTATAACTTCCCTCCTATTTCAACCACATTATATATATGCAGCTGCTTACGGGCCACCTAATATACTTTTTTAAGATTTTTTAAAACCATGTAATTCTCCGCTCTAACTTTGACATATTTAGAATTTTGAATAAAAGCTGAGCTTATGCATGTATCTAATATTTGGTGCATGCGGTGGAAAAAACTGACTAATTATGTGTTACCGGACATAGTAGCTTTTCCGCTATATCTACCGTTTTTATCAATGTAGAGAAATAAAATGTATACCAGATTTTAAGTCAAACTATAGGCTTCGTAACAAAAAAAAAAGATTGAGCAAACTCATTTGAGTAGTTCACGTGATGCCCGAACAAACAAACAAATAGACATACTACAATTTTATAATAGTATAGATATAAAGATAACTAGCCCTTACCCGCGGTTTCACCCGCGTACGGAATGTAGAATTCGGCGCAAAAAGAAATAACTTATGAAGCATATGGGCTATCCTACATAAAAACTTTAACTAACTCTTGTGAACCACCCTACGCCACCCTATATAATAATGTCTATCAACTTTTTTTTGAACGGCCTTTTACAATTATAACTCTACCACCCTGTATACTTAGAACTCTACTCCACCCTATACAACTATCCTGTATATGAAACAGCTTATAGATCATAATATTTCTTTGTAATATTTTTTTAACCCACCTGTATAACTGTAATTATGCTCCGCCACATATTGCAACCATCCTATATAAACTACTTGTGGATAAATAATTTTGTTAAGCACCCTATAAACTATAATTTCATTCCATCTTAAATTTCAACAACACTTTATAAACAACTTCTTCTAACATTTTTTCAACCCGTTTCATAACTATAATATAATATAATAATTCGAGAACATAAATCAAATATCCTAATTACTCACATAACACATTTTTCTAAGATTTTTATAAATATAATTCTTTTTACCCTTATTTCAACCATATTTTATAATTATGAGCCAAATAATATAAAATTTTGTTATCCACCCTGTATAAATATAATGTTTCTCCGTCCTTTTTTCAACTATCTGGTATATGCAACTATTTATGGCCCACCCAGTTCAACTCTTTTGAACCAACCCTTATAACTAATTCCACTCCCCACATTGTATATATTCAGTTGCTTAAGAACAACCTAATATAACTTTTTTAAAAAGGCTTTTTAACCAATGTAATTATATAACCGCTATATGTTTCTCGTATCATATATACGGAACACCCTGTAGAATTAGGCTAGGTATATCAGTTGAGTTTTTTTTTAATCGAAACACGTTACATTGATATATTCCAATTTTGAATAAAAGCTAAGCTAGTGCCAGTATCCAATATTTGGTACGTGTGGTGGTACATATATATATATATATATATATATATATATATATATATATATATATATATATACCATTTCTGTCAATGTAGGAAGATAAAATGTATACCAGATTTTAAGTCAAACTATATATAGGCTTTGGAACAAAACAAATTCAGAAAATCAGTTCCGTAGTTCTTACGTGATGCCCGAACAAACAAACAAACATACAAACAGATAAACTGGCAGTTTTATAATAGAATAGAAGATATCCTTTCATAAAGTTCAGTAATCAAAGAAATAAATATATATCTTTTCATACACATAACAGTAGTTTTCTGTAACAGAAAATTTGAGAAATAAGCTTAATAAAAATCATATTTTCAATTTGCTAGATTTGCTCTTCGTAACAGTTTATTATTTCAGTTTTTATTTTGCACACCTTCCTCAAAAAATCCCAGATCCGACCCTGTGTTCGATCTAGGTTCGTTCAAAATATATTTCAAAGATATTTTTACCGGAGCGGGACTCGACTGGATCTTGGCTGGCATGGAAGTGTGAATAGGTACAAACATTGTTTCTCATTTGCGAACATTTTACCAGACCTGGAACGGACCGAGAACGGATCGTGACCGGCACTATGTTTGAGTCTACTGATCGGTAGTGGAGCGGGAATGGACTGGACCTTGACTGGCACGTAAGTGTGAATGCACACATTGTTTCTCATTTGATAATATTTTACCAGACCGAGATCAGACTGGGAACGGACTGTGACCGGCACTATAATGTGGATCAAGCCTTAATGTACTTCAATCAGGTCATTTACGAAAATATGAGACAAAATTAATACTAGAACAAAACCAATGATAGAGTGTTCTTTTAACAAAACATGACTAATTGACATAAAATTCAACATTTTTTATCGATACCTTTTTGTTTTTTTAACAAAAACTCCTCAAAATCGGTAATAATTTAGTTTTTTTCCTTTTACACAAAATCGTCTCGGGTTTGCTTCGTTAATTGATTTTTCAGATAATGTAACCTTTACTTTACTTACTTACGTTACAAAAAAATAATCGTTTATATATATATATATATATATATATATATATATATATATATATTTGTTTCCTATTTATGAGAACGTCAAGTTGATTGTTGGCTTCAACCTCCATGGTAAATTTTATTTTGTGATGGATGCATATTAAGATGGTCTAAAAAGTATTGAGGTGTTCCCTCCCATGAGGCCATATCACAAATGTATCATCCACATATCGCAATCATAAACTGGGTTTAAGAGTTGTTGTTCTTAGTGCCAAGTCCTCAGAGTTCTCCATAAAAAGGTTCGCTATAACTGGTGAGAGTGGCGATCCCATTGGAGCTCCTTCCACTTGTTTTTATCGTTGGTTCTCGTAAACAAAATAGGTGTTCATCAGACAGTGCCTTGTTAAGTCTACAAGGTGTTGAGGTGGTTTGTATTTTTCTATTATGAAATCCAAGGCTTCGTCGATAGGGATGTTGTTGAAAAAGGACACTACGTCAAAACTTACAAGAAGACACTCTGGTTGTAAGACCGTTTTTCTAAGTATTTCAATGAAATGTGTCGAATTTTTCACATATGAGTCTGCCTCCTCTGCAAACGGTTGAAGTTGTTGGGCCAGGTATTTGGCTAGGTGTTGTGTTGGGGATCCAACTGAGCTTACTATTGGCCTCAAAGGTGCACCTTCTTTATGTACTTTTCGCAACCCATAGAATTTCGGACATCTCGATGACTTTTCACGCGGAAAGAGTTGCAGTTGGAGATTTTTGTCGATCCTACTTGCTTGGATTTTGACCTTGGTTATATGCTAGATCTTGTAGCAATGTTTGAATTTTGTTTGAATAATCCGCTGTATCTAAATTACAGTCACATTTCCTTTATCAGCAGGTAGAATGACAATGTCCTTCTTGAGGCGAAGTTGTTTCAAGGCCTCATTTTTTTCTATAGATAGGTTCCTTTTGGGTGGTTTAGACTTTCTTAGAACATGCGACACATCTTGTCTAATTATTTCAGCGGTGTTCGCATCTAAGTTTGCAACTGCTGTTTCCACGCCACATATTATGCTCTCTGTTGGTATGCGAGAGGGAGCAATAGCGTAATTGAATCCCTTAGTCAACACGCCAATCGAGGAAGAGTTCAATTGGACCGAAGATAAGTTATAAACCGTTTTGTTCGTTTCCAATTGCCGTGAGGTTAGACTGTGACCGTTATTTTCCGAGAAAAATTCGTTTTTGGGCTTCTGTTGGAGCTTCAATTTATTAAATTTTGTCTGTTGTTGCATTGTTGTCAACTCTGCATTCGTTTCGGCGCTAAATTCACTAATCTCATCGAATTTATCCCATACTATTGGGTGGAGTGTATTACTTACCTGTAGGTGGATATCTAGGAATTTAGTATTAAGTAGGGTACAACTAGCTTTCCATAAGATATTCTGTGTTTTTTTTGTTGTTCTTCCAGAACTTTACCGTCATGTTTTTCGGAATAATTCCTTCATCGCGGCATCGTTGTAAAAAATGTAGATCGCACAAAAGTTTGCTTCTTTTCGCGCGTAATTTCTCAAATGTTTTATACAAATGAAAAGTATTCTCCCCGTAGAGATTCACTATATTTGTTTTTAAGTTTTCGCGTTCAATAAATGTTTTAGGTGGTTTCCAGGAATTCATCCGCCTAGTTGATAACTGATCCCTGCCGGGATAGATGGTAAAATGACGACGTTTCGGCAGAGTCACATCTGCCCTCTTCAGGTCGGTTCGCATAATTCTCGTAGCCTTCTGCTTTCGCTTCTAGTTACTCGAATACTAAGATTTTCAGAAGCACTCGCGCTGTTAAATAGTCGGGGCTCGGCGCCTATCGGTTGGCACTGTGAACGGTTGCATGTGATTGGCCCTGGGCGCTCAGTGGGCACGCCTCCCGCCTGCTGATTTGTTATTTCCGGTTGAGTTGTTATTGGACGGGCCCGGGCCGGTACGGTGTTCTGAATTTCATTGCGTGCGTTTAGACTGTGAAGCCTCTTCGCTATTTCAATTGCCTCTCTTACGAGTCTTGATTTCGGGTGTTCTATATTTGCCAGGACTCTGATGTTCTCAAAGTCTATTCGGTGTGACATCGTCCGGCATTCTTACAGCGTTCTGGTGTTCATCACGTCTAGCTTGAATCCTTCTATTAGTTTGCCCCACATAGGTTTTATGGCAGTCTGCACATGGAATCTCGTACACTCCCTGTTGTCCTAAAGGGATCCTCGTCTTCGGAGTCCTCAACACCGTGCTTATTTTTCTGCCTGTATTGAAAATAGTATCGATATTGTGTCTCCGTAGAATTCTTGGAATACTGTCCGTGGTCCCCTTGACATACGGTAAATGTGGCGTGGAAACAGCAGTTTCAAAATTAGATGCGAACAGCGCTGAAATAATTAGACAAGATGTGTCGCATGTTCTAAGAAAGTCTAAACCACCCATCTATAGAAGAAAATGAGGCCTGGAAACAACTTCGCCTTAACAAGGACATTGTCATTCTACCTGCTGATAAAGGAAATGCGACTGTAATTTTAGATACAGCGGATTATTCAAACAAAATTCAAACATTGCTACAATATCCAGCATATAAAGAAATTACTACTGACCCAACAAATTATTTGGAGAAAACAACGAAGGCCAAAATCCAAGCAAGTAGGATCGACAAAAATCTCCAACTGCAACTCATTCCGCGTGAAAAATCATCGAGATGTGCGAAATTCTAGGGGTTCCCAAAAGTACATAAAGAAGGTGCACCTTTGAGGCCAATAGTAAGCTCAGTTGGATCCCCAACACAACGACTAGCCAAATACCTGTCCCAACAACTTCAACCGTTTGCAGAGCAGGCAGACTCATATGTGAAAAATTCGACACATTTCAAAAAAATACTTAAAAAACGGTCTTACAACCAGAGTATCTTCTTGTAAGTTTTGACGTAGTGTTCCTTTTCAACAACATTCACATTCAATGTTGTTAGATACCTAGCCAGAAAGTAAAAATGTAAACACTTAAAGGTGCTCATTCTGTACAAATTAATTACCTACCAATTTAGTATATTTTTGAAGTCGGTACCAAGCAAATCTAAAATCCTGCATTGCGTACTTATTCTACAACTTAGTTGTTGCTTTTTAATAGTTAAACGTTAAAAAACTATACACATTCATAAGGAGTTTTCGAAAAATCGACCAATATGTTAGGGATATCGGTCGATTTCCATGCACGCATGTATTCATTCACAAATTTCATCACTTTACCAATAGAATTCTTTTCCCAATCCGGATATAAACTCTATTAAACAAGACCATATTCATTTAAAACGGTTCACCATAGGAGAAGAAATCAGGTAACATACACATACAAAAAAAGAATACGCGACGAATTGATAACCTCCTCCTTTTTGGAAGTCGGTTAAAAATCATATGTGACAATGCCCATAGTAGCAAACAGTTTCTAGGGTAAATATTGTGTAAAGTTAAAAAACTAAATCGTTACCGATTTTTTGGCTGTTTTTTTTACAAAACAAAAGCGATCACATAAAAAATGTTGGATTTTATGTTAATTGGTCATGTTTTGGTTTTAGAGCACGTTGATGTAAGTTTCAGTCTACTATTAATTTTGTAGCCAAAAGATCTTTTTCTCTCTAAATGACCTAAACTATTTTCGAATCCACTTTCTTCTCAGTTAACAACGTTTATGACAAACAAGTATTTGGTTCCCCGATGGGATCTAAGTTATGACCCATAGTCTCCAATATATCATAGGTAAACTCATAGAGTACTGTCTCTCCAAAAATTCCTATAACATACCGTTTTTAAAAAAATCCGTTGATGATATAATTTGCTCTATTCCTAGCAATGGGAAGACTAAATTACTATATATTCATAACTAACACCTACAATTTACAATGGAAGAGGAAGATCATTTATGTAACCGACCAACTTGGAACGTTACTTAAGACAATAGACACATTTCAACAAGGACTAGTCCATCTTCTAGTGCTATTCCCAACGATAACGATTTCACTAATAGCACCGATTCTACAGTCATATATATATATATATATATATATATATATATATATATATATATATATATATATATATATATAATCGTTCCAATTATTTCATAGGCTATATATATATATATATATATATATATATATATATATATATATTAATTTCATAGGCTATATATATATATATATATATATATATATATATATATATATATATATATATATATATATATATATAAATGTTTAGTGAAACAAATGGAAACTTACAGATAAAACATTTATTTATACGTTTAAATGCACTGACTAGCTAGGCAAAATTTACGATAAACCTGTAACTAAATTTATTCATTTCGAAACAGCTACGCCTCTGGAATTATGAAGACCACCTTCCATCTGCAAATGAATATTCAACATTGACCCTAATAAAGTTATGAAATTTATCAACTGTCCCAAATTCAGAATACTTCAGCAATTATACACACGTAGTTCAGCATGTCATTTCGTCGAAGGTCTTACTTGCGGAAAGTTGGGTGATGTTAGAGAAGCCAAATTGAGCTAACATCTAAAGTAAATTCCATTTATGTGTATCATCTAATAAGTAAACTTGGTACATCGCTTACCATTAACATCAGGACCGACTCATCGTCACTGTATCAGAAGGGGGTAAACACGTGTGACATAATAAAATTAATAGTCGCGTATTTAGACGTACAGTTCTTAGGGTGTTACATTTACACATTAATAGTTTCTTTGCCTGATATGTCTATATCGGTACTCATGTATACATACTCGAATACAGTATTTGAGAAACTAGAAGCGAAAGCAGAAGGCTACGAGAATTATGCGAACCGACCTGAAGAGGGCAGATGTGACTCTGCCGAAACGTCGTCATTTTACCATCGATCCCGGCAGGGATCAGTTATCAACTACGCGGATGAATTCCCGGAAACCATCTAAAACATTTTTAGTGCCCGCGAAAATTTAAAAACAAATATATATATATATATATATATATATATATATATAAAGAGTTTCAGTCTAGATCGAACTCGGGGCCTCAACCTGCCTACTCCCCAAGAGTCACTAGGTAACTGAACCGAAGGTAAATCTGCGCTGCTTCTTTTATTTATAGTTATCGGTCGATTAGGAGGGGATGTCGCGTGATGAAGGGGCTGTGCGGTGATTGGTTGGGTGTTGGTGGGCATGTCTGTTCTGTTTAATCTGGCAACTACGGAGGTCCAAGCTGTGGGAAGGCGAGTGCTGTCATCGCGTCTATTTAGACAGAGAGGTCTTTTTTCTATTTCGATGGCTTCGCGAATAGTGGATGCCCTAAGAGAATTGAGAGATATGATATTCCTACTGTCCTCGAAGTTGATAGAGTGCCCTGTTTGGATATGGTGATGCGCGAGAGCTGAAGTCGGATCTTTCTTACGAACTGACAGAGAGTGTTCATATACTCGATGGTTAATGCGCCTATTAGTACGACCGATGTAGCTTTGTGGGCAATCGCGATATGAAATTTCGTAAACTCCTCGATCCTCGTTAGGTACTTTGTCTTTGGGGTTACCGGTTAAGTTGCCTATAGTTTGAGTGGTGTTGAAAGTAGTCTTTATTTGATGTCGGTGTAAAATCCGAGCTATTTTGTCAGTGACTCCTCGAATGTACGGGAGGACGGCTTTTCGATGTTGTTGGTCTGTTTCTGACGGGGTTGGTGTGATTGGGGGTTGTTGAGATTGATGAATTATACGAGCAATGTGGTCCGGATGATAACCGTTTTGTCGAAGGATCTGTTGAAGATTATTAAGTTCGTTTTGTCTATTGTCATTTAATTAATCATTAAGTTCGTTTTGCCTATTGTCATTTGACATTACCAAAAAAGTCAAGCGAATATAGTGCAATACATTCAAGCAAACAGATAAGTACAACACAAAATACACAACATATTATACTGGAATACTAGTTGACAAATCTGTAGACCTACTTACTCACAGTTAATCCTGCGGGAGAGTTTTTTCTATAAGAGGGCAACTAGTGTTCCGGGCAGTTTCCACAAACTGCCCTTAGATACTACACCTTGATATTCAAGTACTTAAGTTATCTGTATTTTTCAGAAACCATTGCGAGGAGATAAAATCCCAGATGAACATTCAAAAAACTGTAGTATTATCTACGTCAGAGCGTTATGCCAACAGGAATAGAGGAATATGCTCATCCCAATCACGCTGGTTATTACTGACGACCTTGGATAGGTGTTGTTCCAAGGTCCTGTTAAATCTATCCGTCATTCCGTTTGACTGTGGGTGCAATGGTGTTGTTCTCGTTTTCCCGAGCCCCAACATCGTGCAAACCTTCTGGAATACATTCGATTCGAAGTTACGCCCCTGGTCTGAATGTAGTTCCATCGGGACGCCAAATGTGCTGAATAGTTCTTCTACTAGGGGTTGTGAAAAATACTTCCCGGTGGCAAGTCATAAAACTTTCGGAGTCACGACAGTCGATTCCAGGCTTAGTTTCTGGCGACAAGGCGGTGCCCGTTAGTAACTAGGGAAGGAGAGGGCCCCCACCCTCGAGTGTGACTTGTCAAAACTTTACACAAGTAGTTCGCCGGACACACTTTCCTTCGGGATTGAGCGAATGGGAACGAGGTTCACTTGTTAAACCTTTAATACAAGTAGTCGTCAGACCTGCTTTCCTTCGGGATTGTGGCGATGAGACGACCTGGCGGGTACCAGTGGGACCGTCGCTTGAGATGTCGGGTCATCGCCCTGTATGGGGCGCGACCTAGTATTCGAGACGAGCGCCCTTTGCCAACATCTTGCCTGTTACTCCTAAAACTCGGCCATAGCGTCCCGCAAGTAGAGGCGCCTACACCTCGAAAGCCGGATGTTCGCTCGTCCAGAAAAGTAAAAGGGGGAGATTCCCGTCAAGGGAGTCGAGCGTGTGACCCATCGGCGTAGGAACTCTTAAACGAACTGGGGTGTTCGTAAGATTCCAAAATGGGGAGTGCGGGTGGAGAGAAGTCCCCACTGGATGAGGTTACCGGTGGCTCTCCATTTGTGGTTGGTCTCGCACGGGCAATGGCGTTAGCTGGATATTACCCCCTGGGTGGATGGTCGATTCTCGTTGGTCGGTCGTACGACGCATTCACCCTTGTAGCGTGGGAAGGTAGAGACGGCCGTTTGAGGTGTCGGACTGGGGGTTCCGTTCCTGGCGGGAATGACCAGTCTAGGATCCGAGGGAAATCCTACCTTAGTCCACACCTACACCCACAAAACCGTTCGCATGTAACGGAGAGCTAAGCAGGTCCGCTAGCAGACCGTGAACATCGTCTGCACATTAGAGGAATGGTCTTCGGGTCGAATCGGCCGAGAGGCGAGGTGTACGCTATACCAGGCGCCTGCTACTTCGAGGTGGGTTTATAGATAATGCTGTAACAGTGGCTAACACTGTGGTGTGTGCACTCGAGCTTCGAGGTTAGACCTGTTGGATGACCGAGCCAACCGTCGCTACCGTGGTTGCCTCTTGGTGGGTATCGCATATGCCTCAGGCCATTTGCTGAAGTAATCCATTGCGACCAGAATGTATCTGTTCCCCCTCTCAGACTCGGGAAACGGACCGGCGACATCGATGGCAATTCTCTCAAATGGGACGCCACATTGTACTGCTGCATTCTGTTCTTGGTCCGGGTCTTCGGGCCCTTACTGGCTGCACAAGTGGTATATTGCGGCACAAAGCTCTGACGTCTTCAAAGTAATTCACCCAGTAGTACCGCTGGCGAACTTTGTCTAGGGTTTTATTCATGCCCAGGTGGCCTTCGGTAATCCCATCATGTACTTCGGTCAAGATGGCTGGTACCTTTTCCTTGGGAACTACCAGTTGGGACTTGGTTTCTCGTCCATCGGCGCTTTCCGAGACTCGCTTGAGCACTCCATTGTCTACTCTTAGAGAGTAAAATTAAGCCCATAACGATTTCAGCACGCCTAAGTATCTACCTCCTCCCATCGTGGCCTGGGTGCCCCTCTCGTTTTGAGTGACAAGATTGGTTCGATGTCTGGATCAGCCATTTGGTCCTGGATCCACTGTTCCGTTGTCCAGTCTTCATTGGCCTGCACTCGGATCTGCCTGATGGAGATACCCTCTTGCTGTTCCGTCTTCAGAGAATGTCCGCATATTTACGTAACCCTTAACTGCAAATGCAACAAGATTAAAACCGCACGTGCAAGGACGCAGATTCAGCGACTTGGCTGCCTGATGAATATCAAACCGATCTTGAATTAGAATCGGCATAACAGTTGAAGTAGTTAGACGTATTTTCATAATTTAATATTTTACATGTTATAATCAGATATATTTTTTTGAATTTATAATTTTAAGTTTAAGTGAAATAAATATTTTTTAAAAAACAGTGTTAATTAACACAAAAACATCACTGGCGCAGTCACACACGGATTTTGGAACGGGAAATTATCAAAATTAACCCGTCTGAAACCAGAAAATTCCAAAGAACCTCCACGACCAGGAAAGTTCCAGGGATCTGCTAAAACCTCCACGAAGGAAAGTTTTACAGGCATGAAGACACAAATATTGTAAGTTACTCAATTCCAAATAACATTTGTTAATTTCTTTCCTGTATATGCCGATCTCCTCGCAATTCTTACCTCCACGTCAGGAAAGTATTGATAGCGAGTTAAATATAAGTTTTGATTCAGATTTAGATTTAAGTTCACTATTTAATAATTTGACTTTAGATAATAATTCAAGTAATAATTTAAACATGGCTCAAATACCAGTTTTTGATACAAAACTTCTACAAATAATTCCTCAATTTGACGGAAATCACTTAGAGTTAAGTTCATTTTTAGAAACTGCAAATACTATAATCAATACATATTGGGATCCGAACACAAATAATGCCGGTTGTGTTCAAAACATTAGCATAATTTATGGCATTTACGCTAAATTAACAGGCAAAGCACGCGAACTTTATACTATATGCATTGCGAAAGACTGGCACTCCGTCAGAAACGCATTAATTGCACACTTTGGCGATCAAAGAGATGAAAACGGACTTTTGTTTGATTTAGATCAGTTAAGACATACTAATGAATCCGCATTACAATTTTATACTAGGGTAATGTCAAATCCCAGTGCATTACACAATTATTTAGACACTCATGAACCCATTGCCGCGAACAAGCAAGTAAAGAAAACTATTTACAACACACATGCTCTCAAAATATTTTTAGCTGGTCTCAGAGAACCATTAGGCTCTACAATTCGAGCGATGAAGCCTACTGGGTTGGCTGAAGCTAGACAATTTATAATTTCTGAAATTAACATACGTCATTTGCAAAAACCTATTGAAAATGTAAAACCAAAACCACAAAATTTTCAAAATCAACCACAAAACTTTAGACCTTTTCAAAATAATTTTGCTTTACAACATCATGTACCATTATTTCAACAAAATGTACCTCAGTTCATAAACCCTATTCAACCACCATTTCCACGCGGACCAATAAATATTCAACCACGTCCTGTACCCTACCAAAGACTACCAACGAATAATCAAGTTTTTGGAAGACCCAGACCACAAATTAATGTTTGGAAGCCAAATAATAATTCAAATAATCATACTAATATTCAAAATAGACCTCGACCCGTACCAATGTCAGGTGTATCAAATTTTTCTAATCATACTGCTAACACTGTTATCCCAAATCCTCGTTACCAACCGAAAAAATTTGGAGAAATGCATAATTTTGATTACAATGATCCTAATCAATATTTTTATAATAACATTAATGAAACAAATATACCTGAACAATCTTATTATAACAATCAATATTGTTTTAATGAACCGAACTATGACGAAAACTATGATGAAAGTGAATTTTACTTCAATTCATCACCAACAGTTCATGACTCCAATATAACACATCAAAATGAAACTTCTAATTCTGAAAATCTTAATGAACCCAATGACCAAAATTTTCACGATCCCAGCCAAAATTCGAAAATCTCATAGAAATGCATTCAATTTACGATCGCAAAGATTTACCTTATATTAAAATTGCTGATCCTCCCTTAAAATTATTGATTGATACTGGAGCAACGAAATCTTTTCTCAACCCAGATATTGGTGAGAAATATTTTTCTGATAACATTCAAAAAGAAACTTTTACAATTTCTTCTATTTTCCAAACAACAACTCGAAACCTTTGTGTAAAGATTCCAGCATTCTCAGAATTCAATACCAAACAACCCATTAAGTTTTATCTTTTCAAATTCCACCATTTTTTCGACGGTCTAATAGGCTACGACATTTTGAAAGATCTTAAAGTTCAACTTGATCTTAAAAATTATAAAATAAAAACACCTTCAGCAGAAATTCCTTTATCACACTATGAAGCAAAAGGAAAACTTTTATTCTTTGCTAGAATAGAACCCTTCACTATCGAAACAGCAAAAATTCCTGTTAACATAACAAATGGACAAATTCTTATTCCCCAAACCAAACTATTCAATTGTGTAATTCGAGAAGGATTAACAATTTCAACAAATGGTTACGCCCCTGTCGATATTCAAAATTCCACACCACATGTCCAAGAAATTTGTTTATATAAACCCATAAATGCAAATTCTTTTACCGAAAATGACTTTGAATTTTATCATGTTCAAATCGAACCCTCATTTATTGACTATCAAAACAATGTCACAAATTTACTTCGAACGGACCATCTTAACCCTGAAGAAAAATTTCACCTTAAAAAACTTTGTAAAAACTACTCTGACATATTTCACCAAGACAACACTAAACTTACTTTTACAAACCAAGTTAAGCACAAGATAAAAACGAAAGACGAAATTCCAATTTACACCAGATCTTACAGATACCCGTTTATTCATAAAGAAGAAGTCCAAAACAAATAGATGAAATGCTAAATCAAGAAATAATTAGGCCAAGCGATTCACCATGGTCTTCACCTATTTGGGTAGTGCCCAAGAAAGCTGATGCTTCTGGAAAGAAAAAATGGAGAATAGTAGTTGACTATAGGAAGATTAACGAAAAAACCATCGATGATCGATACCCTATTCCCAATATATCGGACATATTAGATAAATTAGGAAGAAGTCAATATTTCACCACCCTTGACCTAGCAAGTGGTTTTCATCAAGTAGAAATGCATCCAGATGATATACAAAAAACAGCATTTAACGTAGAGAATGGACACTATGAATACCTAAGAATGCCTTTCGGATTGAAAAACGCCCCCGCGACTTTTCAGCGTGTGATGGACAATGTATTAAAAGAATACCTAAATAAAATTTGCTTAGTTTACATTGACGACGTAATTATATTTTCAACTTCTCTTCAAGAACATTTAGTTAACTTAAAGAAAATTTTTCAAAAATTTCGAGAACATAATCTCAAGGTACAATTAGATAAATCTGAATTTCTCAAAAAAGAAGTAGCATTTCTAGGCCACATAATAACGCCAGAAGGTATCAAACCGAATCCAGATAAAATAAAAGCAATCCTAAATTATCCAATACCTAAAACAACTAGAGAAATAAAAAGTTTCCTCGGACTCCTAGGTTATTACAGAAAATTTATTAACAATTTCGCAAAAATAACTAAACCATTTACCAGTTGTTTAAAGAAAGGAGCAAAAATTGACATCAATGACCCAATTTACATAAAAACTTTTGAGGACTGTAAAAAACTTTTAACTAATGATCCAATACTTATACGACCAGATTTTACTAAAGAATTTATATTAACCACCGACGCTAGTAACGTAGCAATTGGAGCTATACTATCGCAAGGACCCATTGGTCAGGATAAACCCATTGCATACGCATCCAGGACTTTAAATGATGCAGAACAAAATTACTCAACAATTGAGAAGGAGCTACTAGCCATAGTTTACGCAACTTCTTACTTCAAATGTTACATATTAGGAAGAAAAATAAAATTAGTCACCGATCACAAACCTTTACAATGGATAATGAATGTTTAACAACCAAATTCAAGACTAGTAAGATGGCGATTGAAATTAGAAGAGTTTGATTATGAAGTCATTTATAAAAAAGGCAAGTTAAACACCAACGCAGACGCATTATCAAGAGCAGAAATTTATCCAACGGACACTTCATCAAATGTTTTACCAATTTTTGAATACATGGAGGAATTTAATAGAAATATAATGGAAAATCCCGAAGCAACTTCCCAAAATTCAGACGAAAGTGAAGAAAATCAAGAAAGACTCTCACTTGTCCCGGAAGTAGATCCAGAAGAACAAGACGGAAATCAAACTGTCCACACTAGTAATGAAGATCCAATCTTAACAATTGACATCACGGAAAAACCTCTAAATTATTTCCAAAATCAGATTATGATAATAAAAACTGACCATAATTGCAGAACAGTCAGAAAGAAAATTTTTGAAAATCCAGTACTACGAACAAGATGGCAAATTTACGTTTCCCCGGAAAATTTCCAACAAGCCTGTATTAAATTTCTAAAAGAATATGGTGTGCCTAAACGTCAATACGAATTTAATTTCCAAAATGACGATAATGACGATCTTTATAAAAATATGTGCAGATTTGTACCGCTCATTTTCAAAAACTCTGCTTTTAAACTACTAAAATCAAACAAACTACTTTCCGACATAACTAAAGTAACTAGACAACAAAAATTAATAAAATCACAACATGAAGGAATCACTAACCATAGAGGAATTCATGAAACCATCAATGAACTGAAATTAAAAATTACTGGCCAAAATTAATTGACGATGTAAAAATTTCATAAATAACTGCCATATTTCCCAGCAGGTAAAATATGAAAGACACCCACCACTTATAAAATTGCAATTAACACCCTCACCGAAAAAACCTTTCGAAACCCTACATGTAGATACATTCAAATTCGATAATGTCACTACATTGACAATATGTGATAGTTTTTCAAAATTCGGACAAGCCTACATTTTGCCAAGTTTATCAGCTATTCATATTTATCAATCCTTGTTACAATTTATTTCTTCTTATAAAATTCCTGAAAATATAATTTCAGACAACGGAACAGAATTCACGCAACATTTAATAAAAGAATTTTCAAAACTTTATAAAATTAATTGGCATTATACTTTAGCCTTAAACCCAAACAGTAATTCTATTGTTGAAAGATTTCACTCCACACTCTTAGAACATTTAAGAACTCTTTAACTTTTGAAACCACAACTAACTTCTTTCGAAAAATTAATCTACGCTATAACAGGCTACAACAACTCAATACATTCAAGCACAAATCAAAAACCAAATGATCTTTTATTTGGACATCTTGAATTAAAAGACCCTATCGAAATCGATAATTCGATACAACCAATCAATCATCAAATAAATGAACATAAAGAAACCATGTTAGAACTTTATAAAAATATCAACCAAAAATGCTCTGACAAAAAACAAAAGGTAATTACTAAACTTAACGAAAAAAGAAACGATCCACCCGATATCCAACCAGGAATCAGCGGTTATAAAAAACTAACGGAACGACAATCCAAAACCAAACTTAACATTAACAACCCCTCACGGTACTTACCACAAACAAATTTTTAAACCTCAAAGAAAATTCACCAAACAATTTTTGCAGGATAATCCTGATGACAATCCTGATGACCAACAATCTGATAATGTCACGGAAAGTTCAGATTCAGAACCTGAACAATAACCCCGGAATTTTAATTTTCAAACAAGGAACCGCCAGAATTAAAATTGGTTCTCACTCTTTCCTTCATTATATTCCCATCAATTCAATCAAAACCCAAATTTTTAATATAACTCGTGAATATGAACACATTGGTAATTTAATAAACCAAACTACCCTTAATTATAAAATGGAACTTTATACTAGTTACCAACATCTGAAATTTGAAATTGATAATGTAAATAAAAAATTTATTTCAATTTCCCCAATCAAAGATACAAAAGAGGCTTATTGAATGCTTTAGGTAGCATTATCAAATCTATAACTGGAAACATGGATCAAGAAGACGCTAAGGAAATCTATAACAGCATTTCACAATTAGAAAATAATCAAAACCAGATTATTAGAAAGGTAAATAAACAAATATCCCTAAGTACTAAATTGGTCAATGGTATAAATGAAACAATTACGTCAGTTACGACAAATCAAAAATTAATTTCAAATAAGGTTGAAGAATTACGAATTGCTCTAAATGAAACAAAATTCGGTTATGAACATTATTTTGAAATTCGAGAAATCTTAAATCATGTAAAACTTAATTTAGACTCAATATTTAATTTTCTGACCGAAATCGAAAATGCTATAAGTTTCGCTAATCTAAACACCTTGCATCACAGCATTATTTCACCAGAACAACTTAAACATTTAATAAACATTCTTTCTGAAATTCACAGCCATACACAAATATTATTTGATAAGAACAATTATTTTGAATATTACAAAATTGTTAAGACAAATATTATTTATACTGAAGATAAATTAATATTTTCTTTAGAATTTCCACTAGTTCATTCTGAAGTTTTTAATCATTATCACTTATATTCGATTCCGAATATCAATAATACCATAATTATTCCTCCTCAACCTTTCCTTATATTGAGTAATGACCAATATCAATACCAAGAAGATCCATGCCAAGAAATCAACCCCAACTACTTGTGCCAAACAAACAGCCTGGTGCCTACACACGAAAATTTAGACTGCATCACATCAATCCTATCGATGGAGACAAACTTAGACAAATGTCAACAAGTTCCTGTCAAGCTAATCAATACAATTATTGAGGAAATCGATGAATCCCATTATATTGGTATTTTTCCAAGGCCACAGAAAATTCAAACAAGTTGTGAAGAAAACGATGTAGCCATCATCAAAGGACCTTACCTTTTTGAAGTTCCACCCAAATGTTCAATTTCAACCCCGAAGTTCACCTACCAAAATTAAAAGGGAATCTCCCAAGGACATCCAATAGCCCTTCAAGATATTGAAGAAATTTCATTACCAGTTATGTCTGTTCAAAAACTTAAATTAGAAAAAGTTTCACTTGATAAATTGCATGAAATTCAACTTGAAGAAATTAATAATGAACCTTTAGAAACAATTCAATTGCATTCAAATTATCACAGTTGGTCCATTGGAACATTTTCAATTTTGATTTTATTAATAATTTGCTATTTTCTTATTAGAAATAGAAAACAAATTCAAGCTTCAATAAAGAAGAAACTTCAACCCAATGGACAAGATGCCACTCCAAGAAGAGTTGACGAAACTCGAATAGTTCCACCCTCGAGTTCCTTCTAAGGGATGGAGGATTTACGTAACCCTTAACTGCAAATGCAACAAGATTAAAACCGCACGTGCAAGGACGCAGATTCAGCGACTTGGCTGCCTGATGAATATCAAACCGATCTTGAATTAGAATCGGCATAACAGTTGAAGTAGTTAGACGTATTTTCATAATTTAATATTTTACATGTTATAATCAGATATATTTTTTGAATTTATAATTTTAAGTTTAAGTGAAATAAATATTTTTTAAAAAACAGTGTTAATTAACACAAAAACATCACTGTATTCCGCTCTACAGGGTCTTCTCGGTAGGGCATCGGCGTTATTGTGCAAGCGACCGGCACGGTGTTCCACCTTGAAATCGTATTGCTGTAATTTCTCCATCTACCTGGCCAGTTGTCCTTCCGGTGTCTTCATGTCCAGCAGCCATTTAAGTGCGGCATGATTTGTTCGGATTAAGAAATGACGACCATAGAGGTATTTGTGGAAATGGTCTACAGCCCTTATTATTGCAAGAAGTTCTTTTCTGGTGACCCTATACTTTCTTTGCGGTTTCGAGAATCCACGGCTGTAGTACTCGATCACCCTCTCTTTACCATCTTGCACCTGGAATAGGACGACCCCCAAACCGGTGTTGCTGGCGTCGGTGTCTAAAATGAACTTGTCGGACTGGGTAGGAAAGGCTAGGATTGGGCTGGAACATGATGCTGCCTTCAGTGGTCTGCCGATGTAGAGGCGCGGCAATGGTGGCAAATCCCTCAAAAAATCGCCTGTAGTAGGCGGGATCTTGTCCAAATTGCCTTGTTCCTCGACTGGAATGCTTTGGAGCAGTTCTAGGGCCGGACCTCTTAACGAAATTACCAGAGACGTGGATTTTTCTTGGTTATCCCATCCATTAGCTGTAGCCACGGCTTCAAATTGCCGTTTATACATGGGCCAAGATGAGCTGCCATCAAATGTGGGTGGTTTGCTAACGAAACCTTTGGTACTCACGGTGTTCTGGTATTGTCCTCGCTGTAAGTCCTGTTGCATTTTTTTTTATTTCTGTTTCTACTTTATTTTGGATGGCACTGATTTTATCTTGTACTTCACTGTGTACAGTTTGTTTGATGGAACTGATTTGATCTTGAACTGTGCCTTGAATTGAACTTATTTCAAGTTTTAACTGGCTTTGGATGGAATCAAGATCATCTACTTTTGTTTCAAGAGTATCCACGGTATTTTTTATGGTTTTAATGTCATCATTTTGCTCTTTTATCTCTGACTCAGCTACTTGCATTCTTTCATTAACTGTTTCATTAACTTGCAATACTTTTTGCATTAGTTGTTCAAATTGCAGTTGTCTTTTTTCTTCAGTTACTTTAAGTTCATTTCGTCTCGTTAAATCAAATTTCGAGAATAATCCCTCAATTAAATTTTGTTGTTTTTCATCCATCGTGGAAACAAGATTTTGTTGTTCATTTTTCATAATGGAAACAAGATTTTCTAATTCTATTTTACGTTTTTCATCAAAAGATTTTACTAACCTTTGTTGAATTTTTTCTTGATTTTGTTTTTCCTTCTTGTCACGTTTTTCTAGAATCTGGGCTATTTTTTTGTCTAGTCCCTCCGTAACCTGCTTGACTATTTTTTGGTATTTTCGTCCATTTTTTCCATGCTACGATTTTCCATAAATCAAATTAGGATTTTAACTGCACTTCTCATCACCAAATTTGTTATATAGTCATTGGGTTTAATTTAAAATTATAAAACTAATATTCACTTTCACTTTTCTAGAACTTTTATTTACATCAAATTATACAGAACAGCTGATTCACAATAACATTACAATATACGCTAGTCGTCGCTGTATAACTGACTCGCGATCGTGGGCTGCTTCCTTTTTAAAACCAGCATCGAAAATTCTCGTAGAATCAATTATCAATTACTACAGCTGCCGAGCCATTTCGAAAACATTTTTTATCCTAGAAGCGATCGGTGTCGTACTGAAATGAAACAGGGGCGGCTTAGGTAAATTTCCTTATATATATGATGAAGTATTCATCCAGGAGTACATACATTCGTTATTTTGATTCATGTTTGAATCTTGCAGACGTTTCACCAAGGTCTCACTTGGCAATATCAATGAGTTGTCATTGATAATGCGATAATGTTGTTATAAGCAAGTATCGCATTTTTTGAAATTTTCAGTCACTCCTGAGTATAATTTATTGCGCATATTAATAGCTCCACTTTTATCTATTTGCTTCTTCTCTAAGCTAGTTACCACTAAAGCTTTGCTCCCATAATGTGTGTAGTTTTTCGAGTTTGAAGTACTCATGCTTATTTATTTATGAAGAAGTGAGTACAACCGCATGTGTAATTTATGTTATTTCCTATATACTTTTTCGAGATTAATTGGACATCAATTGATATGTTGTTTATTTCTCTCATTTAAAATTATGTTATTCTATATCGCATAAGGTAGAACTAACAGAAAATTTTCCTATAACAATCTAAGCAGCATAGTTATATAACTTTCCAACTATCTATAGCAAACGCTTCCTACATAACACTCTTCTGCACATTTTTGTGTGATTGAAACGAACAGGCTCCAAAAATAACTCATTTAGTTAATGAATAGCATTCAAAATTGATGGGTCTCTGAAAGACGTCCGACAAAAGTTACTAAACGTCGCTGTTCAAACCAATCTGGCCTATTCCATTTATAGAATCAAATTGTTTTGTGATTACGTCAAAAACTTTCCTAATTAACCGTTTTGTAGTTCTGTACAACTCGTAATTATATGACGAATAAAATCCGCGAAAAGTTGGTAACTTAATGTTTATTGCCTTGAGGTTTTCCATTTGTGAAGAGGTAGACAAGAAAATTAGCTGTAAATTTTAAGTTTCTTTTTTTTAGTTAAGTTTTCAATACAACTTGAGGGTATGTTCTCAACAATTTTACTACTTTTATTGCAATCGATAAGTTTCGCTCATTCGTATTAGCGAGGAAAATCTTTTGGTAATTTTGTTTAAGTAAGTTATTACTGGCATTTTGTTAATTAAAAAAACTCACATTTAATGCTGTTCTATGAAATAGTACATAAACGGATGTTTGTTTCTTAATTTTTTATTAGTCATATGTTAATGTGAACCAAGTTTGTTTTTATTTATTAATTAAAATATATTTTTTAAATTCTTCCTAAATGTAATTTCCAGTATTCTCTATTAAATTGGCAAACATTTTGATGACACAGTCTTTTAACAATTTGTCAGATATCGGGTAGTTATAAAATTCCTGTAAACATTAGTGCAGTTTACACAAAGCATCTGAACTTCCGGTGTGGCTCTCTTACACTTATGACTTGTTTTTGATAAAATTTTGTAAATCGTGACTTTCCTTTTTCTCCTAATTATATTTGGAGTTCAGGAAATATTTCTGAGTGCAATATTTTTACAAAATGTACGTGCCAAAATTTCAACTTCAAAACATTTGTAAAAATCTTTTAAGATAGCTTAAAAAATACTTATAATTTTCCCCAAGTAGAATTGATGCTAATACATCAGTGTACCTAATGGTACATTTTGCAGAAATGAAATGGCACTGGGTAGGACATTTGGGTAGACAGGAAAAAGATCGATTGTCAAATAAAATTGTGCAAAGGGGACCACTGGAATACAAGGGAAACATAGGAATATCACCCGAACGGTGGTAAGTCGATATTGAAACAAGTGGGACGACATTGTCACTAGTTAGCCCAAGATCGGAGAACTTGATATAACCAAGCTGTTAGAGAGATAGAGAAAGTGTTAGAGAGAGAGATATAAGATATTGGCTACAAATAGATGTTTATTAAAATTTGAATTTAAATTTAATTTTTGCTTGCTTCATTTCCCAAAGGTTTATTGGATGGCTTTCATAAATATACTTCGATAGTCCGATATATTTATTAATATTTTGTGAATAACTTACAACGATATTCATTTAATCAACTAAAAGGTACATGAAAAAGTACTATTAATTTCAATAATACTAAAATTAAAACAAATGTGTAGATAAACAAATGTTATTGTAAACAAACAATTGTTTTGATAAATTTAAATTAAATGGGGAATGGGCTTTTTCATATACTGTACTATCTGCAGTAATATAAATTTATTTATTATTGATATTTTAAAGCACTAATAATCATTGTATTGATATTTGTATCTCATTACATTATTTATGTCTATATTTGTATATATATATATATATATATATATATATATATATATATATATATATATATACAATATAGATATATATCTCGTAGCCTTCTGCTTTCGCTTCTAGTGACTCGAATTATGCGAATCGACCTGATGAGGGCAGATGTGACTCTGCCGAAACGTCGTCATTTTAACATCGATCCCGGCAGGGATCAGTTATCAACTACGCGGATGAGTTCCCGAAAACCACCTAAAACATTTAGTGCCCGCGAAAACTTAAAAACAAATATATATATATATATATATATATATATATATATATATTGTTATGGAATTGAATAGACCAAAGGTTTTCAAGAAACACTAAAGGCAAAAGGTTGAAAAGATTTGATAAAGTATTAATATTTATTGTATGTGAATTTATGATAACAGAGCCTATCCGAAAGGACTAATAAAAAAAAAATTTGAGTTGCAAAGCAAGATGCATATTTAGTTGAAATATAAAATTACAATATATAAAGGAAATTAAATAATGTAGGGGGAAGTTATTTACTCAATAAATATGTAAAAGTGGAGTTAGGTGAGTAAGCAGTTAATTAGTAATTAAATAATAAATGTTATAGAAAGATAAACTGTATGGAACGAAGGTTAATCTGGTTGCCTATAGCAAGGTTAGAAATTTGATAATTTGTGAAAATAAATAATCTATAGAGTAAAATATAATAGGATAAAAAAAAGAGACATACCTTATTAGTAATTGGACTGCTAGTAGAATCTGATATTAATAATAAAATAATCCTTTTATAATTTAAAACTCATCTGAATTAACATTCAAGGCTCATCCAAACCAAACAACCAGAAGTTTCATAAAAATCATTCTCTAAAAAGAAAAAAAATAGTAGTTATATAAAATTAACTTAACAGAGAGGAAGCAGGATAAAATTTGTGTAGGTAGGATAAAAAAGTAGGAAAGGAACAACAAGGAAATATGTTACGAAGTAGGGTTATTATTTAAAGCATCAAATCACATTTGCAGACACTAAATTTCAGTAAGAGATATAAAATAAATTGATTAGTAAAGTACTATAACTATAAATTAATTGAGGAGTAGAAAAGGAATAGAAATTAGTAGAAGGAAAAATTTATAGATTTACATATGTACCACATTTAGATTGGAAGAGTTAAGTGATAAAAAAAGATTGAGATATATCCAGCTTCATAATAATATATCAATACAAGGAATAGGAGTCAATAAACATGATTTATTAGATAGGAAGGCGAAAAATAACAGATTTTGAGAGAAAGTTAAAAATTACAGATTCATCTGACAGAACAAACTTTGAAATGAAATTACAAAGTTAATACTGAAAAACCAATTAGATAGAAATGTTTAATAGAAGTAGATTTATGTAATTAGTGGTAACAAATTTGTATATAGTAAAATTATTTTTAAAATAATTATGTAAAAAAATAAATGTCACATTCATTTGTTTTGATCAGGATATAAAAATAATTTCAAACCTGTCAAAACCCCTGTTGAATTTTGATCGTCAAAGGGTAAACATCGTTCTTGTGCGTGTGTGAAGCCATCAAGACGCTTATGTGAAATTTGTTTTGAACAAACTTTTTTGTGTTCAAGAAGACAATTCAGACATCTTGAATTTAAAACTTCATAAATCAAGAAAAAGGCAATTTTGGTAAACACGAACGTTTAATTCCACAAAACTATAAAAGTGACAAGGTATAAATCACAGAAATTACAGTGCGACAAAATCAGCAGCAGTGCATACCAGTAATCATAATGGAGCGGTACTGACAAGATGAGAATACATTGGTATCGAGCGGCAAAACAACCTGGAAAAGAAAATGATTCAGAAGCAGTGGAGTTAAAAAAGGACAATTCGTAATAGATAAGGTATTTATGAACAAAAATAATCTGTTTAAAAATAATAAAAGAACATGTGTATTATTTTATTAGAATTAGATTTTTGTATAGTGTTTACTTATGGATTGAGTAAATAACGTGACTCCACACAAAGAAAACAAAAATAATTTATACAGTAGGTAATTTTTAAAGTATGTTATTAACAATTAAAAGAGTTCATGTTAATTTGTTCTAACTGTTTCATTTTCACATATAAATAAAGAAAAGTAAAACTTTAATTTTCAAATTTATTATTATTATTGTTAAAGTAAATTAAAAAGAGCATAGAAAGCAAAATAATTATTGATTAAAATTCAAATTTGATATAAATAAGATAAAAAAAAGGTAAATGAAAAATATAAATGTTTATATATTTTTAAGGCCCAGAACTCAACCTGAGATAGAGAGTTGTTATGCCTAAATTTGCATACAATTAATAATTCAATATACTAGTGATACAGTTTTTTTAGTAAAACCAAATTAAATAAAAAAAGCTAGACGAGGAAACTAATTAAAAAGTATTGGCTAAAACCATTACAAAATGGCTTAGCCCAACGTGGTGCTAAGTGACACTGAGATATATAATTGTGTAATCACTAAAGTATTGTGAAGAAATTGAAAAATCATAATTTGATTGAAATATCATTACAATATATTTATTGTTGTAAATTCCATGGGTTCAATTTAAAATTATAAAACTAATATTCACTTTTACTTTTCTAGAAACTTTTATTTACAACGAATATACAACAGCTGATTCAAATATCACAATAACAATTTTTCATATAAGCTCTTCACTCCATCAACTGAACTGGCCTGCTTCGTCGAATGTCTGACCCATGACTAGAATGTCGTCGAGGTATACTAAGCACGTCCTCCATGTTAACCCGCTCAGTACATACTCCATTAGCCTCTCAAATGTAGCGGGTGCATTACATAACCCAAAGGGCATGACCGTGAACTGAAACAGCACTTTACTGGTGGAGAACGCTGTCTTCTCTCTGTCGTTTGCGTGTAGACCAACCTGCCAATATCCACTTTTTAGGTCTAGTGTGGAGAACCAACGGGAGCCTGCTAGTATGGTCAAAGTGTCATCGATTCAGGGTAGTGGATAGCTGTCTTTCTTCGTGATATCATTCAGCTTTCTGTAATCCACGCAAAATCGGGTATTTTCATCCTTCTTTTTAACTAGCACTACGGGAACAGACCATGTCAGTGCTGTGTGATAAATTGCTTGGCTTTCTTCTGGTTCTCTGGCGTCAGGTGTGTCAACTGGTCAGCAAACTGTTGTAGGAACTCTTTACTGGGTCTGTCTCCTTCACCAACGTCTGGTACTCTTCTTCGCAATTGATGATAGTCTCTACTGGCTCGAAACAATCTCTTGACCATTGGCAATTCTGATGTCGTTGTTGGACAAATTCAGGTATATCTCGTCCGGTTTTAACTATAGCCCGTCCAACTGAGTAGTCATAAACTGAGTGTACGGGCTCCACCATTCCAACGCAGTTCCCAGGACTGCTGCCTAGCTGCCCATGAATAATCTGTTCCGTTCGACCGGGAATTCTAGCTGAAGACTTTGCCACAATTTTTATGGAGGTGACTGAACTGTTGACGGGCCGTGTCAATACAAATTCCTCATTTAGGAACCGAAGAACATCATATCTCGGATCGAACATAAATCCATGCTGGCTAATTAGATTCATTCCCAGTATAAAATCGGCTTCAATATTCGCTACCAGGACTCTATGCCGGATCATGTTGTCCCCTATCTGTAGCACGACATCTGCCTCACCCTGTATTGACATGAACTCGCCGGTGACTGTTCTGAGTTGGATGTTATTGGTAACTAGCCGAATTTCTGATGCTCTCAACACCCTGGACTTGGCAATGAACACAGCGGCACCGGTATCGATGGTGATGGTAACTGCTCGCCCATTGATGGTGCCTCTGTTGACTAGGCTGCTGCTATCTCTGCAGAATCCCCGGATGGATAACGTTTTGGGGGCTGGTGGAAGGTCAGTCAGCATTCGCCCCGTTATGCTGACTGGCTGACGGTCCCTGGACATGTGGCTGTTCTGTTGGTTACCCCTGGTCGGTGATCGTTCAGGTAGCCTCACTCGACAATCACGTTGAAAGTGCCCTGTCCGGCCACAGCGGTAACATGCCCCTATGGTGCCAGTTCTTTGTGACCGGTCTAATATTTTATTCAGACCAGCCAGCAGCGCTTGAAATGACTCTGACTCTTCCAGGTTAAAGATAACTGCTCGGACCCTCGGCTTGGACATGTTTATACACGGCCTCTACTTCCAAAGCCCGGAGTAGAGCTTCATTACTTTTCTTGACGTCACTTAGTCTTAGATTTCGTTGTACTTCCACATCTTTGATGCCGTTTATGAAACTCTGTGTGGCCAACTGGTCTTTCGTTTCCTCAGGCAGGTCTGGGTAGGACAAGTGAAGTAACCGTCTAATCTCTGCTTCGAATTCTTGGAGGCTTTCACCGGATTTTTGCGTTTTTCCACTCAGTTGGACTTGGTATACCTAGCTCAAGGATTGATTGTCGTATCGCTTATCCAGGATGACGATGATCTTGTCGAAATTGCCTTGTTCATCGACTGGAATGCTTTGGAGGAGTTCTAGGGCCGGACCTCTTAACGAAATTACCAGAGAAGTAGATTTTTCTTGATTATCCCATCCATTAGCTGTGGCCACGCACTCAAATTGCTATTTATACATGGGCCAAGATGAACTGCCGTCGAATGTGGGTGGTTTACTAAAGGAACCTTTGGTACTCACGGTGTGCTGGTATTTTCCTCACTGTAAGTCCTGTTGCATTTTTTTGATTTCTGTTTCTACCTTGTTTTGAATGGCACTGATTTTATCTTTTACTTCACTTACTTCACTTTGTACCGTGTTTTCAATTGAACTGACTTCAAATTTCACCTGGCTTTGTATGGAATCTATGTCATCTACTTTGGTTTCAAGGGCCTCCACATTATTTTTTAGGATCTTTATGTCGTCGTTTATCTCTTTTATATCTGATTCTACTATTTGCATTCTTTCATTAACTGTTTCATTAACTTGTGATACTATTTGCATTAGTTGTTCAAATTGCATTTGTCTTTTTTCTTCAGTTATTTTAAAATCATTTTGTCGTTTTTCTTCTAGTATTTTAAATTCATTTTTTCTCGTCAATTCAAATTTAGAGTATAATCCCTCAATTAAATTTTGTTGTTTTTCTTCCATTGTAGTGACAAGATTTTCTAATTCTATTTTGTGTTTTTCATCAAAAGATTTTACTAACCTTTGTTGAATTTCTTCTTGATGTTGTTTTTCCTTCTTGTCACGTTTTTCTAGAATCTGGACTATTTTTTCGTCTAGTCCCTCCGTAACTTGCTTGACTATTTTTTTGGTAGTTTCGTCCATTTTTCCATTCTTCGGGTTTCCATAAATCTAATTACGATTTTAACTGCACTTAATCCTTTACTTCTGATCACCAAATTTGTTGTAAAGTCCGTGGGTTCAATTTAAAATTATAAAACTAATATTCACTTTCACTTGTCTAGAAACTTTTATTTACATCGAATATACAACAGCTGATTCAAATATCACAATAACAATTTTTCATATAAGCTCTTCACTCCATCAACTGAACTGGCCTGCTTCCTTTATAACACCAGCTCCGAATTCTCCAGTAAAATCAGTCATCACCCCTAAAGGTGCCGAGTCTTTTCGAGAACCATTTTTTATCTCAAAGAGCTTGTTGTCGACTGAAATGAAACAGGGTCGGCTTTGGGTAAATTTTGTAACAATATATATATATATATATATATATATATATATATATATATATATATATATATATAATATATATATATATATATATATATATATATTCTTATGGAATTTTTACTTTGTGGTGATGTTTGGACGTTATTTTGTTTTCAAATTTGTCCGGTTGGTAATACATACACAATTTTCTTTACTTTTGAACAGACTGCTCCAGCTCTACAGACTCCTTTTCTTTAAAATTTGTATGCGCCAATTGACCTTTTGTCAATAGTAAAATAACCACAATTTTTATTATTATGTATCATTAACCTTTCATCAAATGCTTCAAATTAATATAAACACCAAACAAGTTCAAAACATAAAGGAAAAAATCAAATCAAACAAATAAATGTTAAAATATAAATATCAAAACACCTTATAATTCAATTTTCAATTATTCAAAAAAGATTTGCGTTTCGAAATGATTAAGTTCTTTACAACCATTAACTTTCAAGATCAATGATGATTTATGTGCAATGTTATTCAAAATATCCAAAAGTATACCGTTACCTAAATGGTTAGTAGAAATCGAATAATACATATTGTCAAATATTTTAATTTACATCTTGGAATTGTGCCTTTTTTATCCAAGTTTCTTAACCATTGACAACGGGGACTGACCTAAGTAGAATAACAACGGGGTTTCTGGAGCGGAAGTGGCTTAGGGCTGCGCATCTAGTGTTTTGGGTGTGGTGTGCCCCCGTAGGGTTCCTCTGGGGGCTCCGTTGGGGGCCCCCGTGTTGTGTGTATGTCGGTGGAGGGCCCCCGTGTAACGTTATGTGGGTATAGGTTATGTGTGATTGGTGTGGGGGCCGAGGGGGGCCCCCGTGTAAGGTTATGTGTTTATAGGTGTGCTTCCTCTGGGGGCTCCGCTGGGGGCCCCCGTGTTGTGTGTATGTCGGTGTCGGGGGCCCCCGTGTAACGTTATGTGAGTATAGGTTATGTGTCGTTGGTGTGGGGGCTGATGTATGGTGTAAGGTTATGTGTTTATAGGTGTGCTTCCGTGGGGGTCTCCGCTGGGGCTCCGTGTAAGGTTATGTGTCATTGGTGTGGGGGTATGGTGTAAGGTTATGTGTTTATAGGTTATGTTGTCTTTGGGTGTGTTTCCGTGGGGGCTCCGCTGTGGCCCCCCGGTGTCATTGGTGTGGGGGCTGATGTTTGGTGTCCTATGTGTGTATAGGTTATGTGTTTATAGGTTATGGGTGTGCTTTCGTGGGGGCCCCCGGTGTGTGTTGGTGGTGTCTGGATGGTGTGTAATAGTGAGGTTATGTGTGTTGTCTTGCGGGTGTCGTTCTTTAAGGGGGACCTGATGGCTGTTATGGGGGCTGGTGTGTTTGATGAAAAGTGAGGTTATGTAAAGGGGGCTGAGTGGTGTGTAGGAGTTATGTTGTTAGTCGGTTGACTTCGTGTAATTCGATGAATTGAAAGCTTATGGGGGCTTAGTGATGTGTAGAGGTTATGTCGATCGCTGTCTGAGAAGATATATGAACTGAGTGGTGTGTTTAGGTTAGATTGTTCTGTGACATCGTGTAGCTCGATGAACTGAAAGCTTATGTGGGCAGAGTGGTGTGTATAAGTTATGTAAAGGGGGCTGAGTGGTGTGTAGGAGTTATGTTGTTAGTCGGTTGACTTCGTGTAATTCGATGAATTGAAAGCTTATGGGGGCTTAGTGATGTGTAGAGGTTATGTCGATCGCTGTCTGAGAAGATATATGAACTGAGTGGTGTGTTTAGGTTAGATTGTTCGGTGACATCGTGTAGCTCGATGAACTGAAAGCTTATGTGGGCAGAGTGGTGTGTATAAGTTATGTAATGGGGCTGAGTGGTGTGTAGGAGTTATGTTGTTACTCGGTTGACTTCGTGTAATTCGATGAATTGAAAGCTTATGGGGGCTTAGTGATGTGTAGAGGTTATGTTCATCGGTCGATGGCTGTCTGAGAAGATATAGGAACTGAGTGGTGTGTATAGGGTAGATTGTTCGGTGACATCGTGTAGCTCGATGAACTGAAAGCTTATGTGGGCAGAGTGGTGTGTATAAGTTATGTAATGGGGGCTGAGTGGTGTGTAGGAGTTATGTTGTTACTCGGTTGACTTCGTGTAATTCGATGAATTTAAAGCTTATGGGTGGCTTAGTGATGTGTAGAGGTTATGTTCATCGGTCGATGGCTGTCTGAGAAGATATAGGAACTGAGTGGTGTGTATAGGGTAGATTGTTCGGTGACATCGTGTAGCTCAATGAACTGAGAGCTTATGGGGGGCTGAGTGGTGTGTATAAGTTATGTAATGGGGGCTGAGAGGTATGTTGGTTCGTGGAGATCATTCTTGAGAGTTTAGGTTGGCAGTTTTCTAACAAAGGAGAGGTAAAATTTGAGGTTTTATTAACATGAATGTTTTAAATAAATACAGATTAGTGATTTTTATTCATAATATGTAAAATTTGTGATTTTATTAACACTATTTAAATACAAATTCATGATTTTTATTCATACATATATGTAACCTGAAGGTGTAAAAAATCAAGGTCCTCCATGAGTAAACTATTAATCTTTCAGGGTATAGACATGAGACACAATACTGCATTCTGGACAGCCTCTACTAATATTCAAAGCAAAGACTTTATTTTGATTCCATCTTTTTAAGCTTGGGAAGTCGAACCAATGATTACAATCTTGTAATAGGTTATAAATGTGAGTTACATATCTATTCCAAACATATTCCACCCAATTTGTCCATAGTAAATTGAATATGACTATACTTGTATCCACAAAAACCTAATATTTGTATTGTTTGTTGATGTCATACACTCAAGAACATTTTTAAGAACTTTGATTGACAACAATGGGAACACTTAAAAATTGTTGCAGTAGCAGGCTATCTTCTTCCTATCATGATTTTATTAACACTATTTAAATACAAATTCATGATTTTTATTCATACATATATGTAACCTGAAGGTGTAAAAAATCAAGGTCCTCCATGAGTAAACTATTAATCTTTCAGGGTATAGACATGAGACACAATACTGCATTCTGGACAGCCTCTACGAATATTCAAAGCAAAGACTTTATTTTGATTCCATCTTTTTAAGCTTGGGAAGTCGAACCAATGATTACAATCTTGTAATAGGTTATAAATGTGAGTTACATATCTATTCCAAACATATTCCACCCAATTTGTCCATAGTAAATTGAATATGACTATACTTGTATCCACAAAAACCTAATATTTGTATTGTTTGTTGATGTCATACACTCAAGAACATTTTTAAGAACTTTGATTGACAACAATGGGAACACTTAAAAATTGTTGCAGTAGCAGGCTATCTTCTTCCTATCATGATTTTATTAACACTATTTAAATACAAATTCATGATTTTTATTCATACATATATGTAACCTGAAGGTGTAAAAAATCAAAGTCCTCCATGAGTAAACTATTAATCTTTCAGGGTATAGACATGAGACACAATACTGCATTCTGGACAGCCTCTACGAATATTCAAAGCAAAGACTTTATTTTGATTCCATCTTTTTAAGCTTGGGAAGTCGAACCAATGATTACAATCTTGTAATAGGTTATAAATGTGAGTTACATATCTATTCCAAACATATTCCACCCCATTTGTCCATAGTAAATTGAATATGACTATACTTGTATCCACAAAAACCTAATATTTGTATTGTTTGTTGATGTCATACACTCAAGAACATTTTTAAGAACTTTGATTGACAACAATGGGAACACTTAAAAATTGTTGCAGTAGCAGGCTATCTTCTTCCTATCATGATTTTATTAACACTATTTAAATACAAATTCATGATTTTTATTCATACATATATGTAACCTGAAGGTGTAAAAAATCAAGGTCCTCCATGAGTAAACTATTAATCTTTCAGGGTATAGACATGAGACACAATACTGCATTCTGGACAGTCTCTACTAATATTCAAAGCAAAGACTTTATTTTGATTCCATCTTTTTAAGCTTGGGAAGTCGAACCAATGATTACAATCTTGTAATAGGTTATAAATGTGAGTTACATATCTATTCCAAACATATTCCACCCAATTTGTCCATAGTAAATTGAATATGACTATACTTGTATCCACAAAAACCTAATATTTGTATTGTTTGTTGATGTCATACACTCAAGAACATTTTTAAGAACTTTGATTGACAACAATGGGAACACTTAAAAATTGTTGCAGTAGCAGGCTATCTTCTTCCTATCATGATTTTATTAACACTATTTAAATACAAATTCATGATTTTTATTCATACATATATGTAACCTGAAGGTGTAAAAAATCAAGGTCCTCCATGAGTAAACTATTAATCTTTCAGGGTATAGACATGAGACACAATACTGCATTCTGGACAGCCTCTACGAATATTCAAAGCAAAGACTTTATTTTGATTCTATCTTTTTAAGCTTGGGAAGTCGAACCAATGATTACAATCTTGTAATAGGTTATAAATGTGAGTTACATATCTATTCCAAACATATTCCACCCAATTTGTCCATAGTAAATTGAATATGACTATACTTGTATCCACAAAAACCTAATATTTGTATTGTTTGTTGATGTCATACACTCAAGAACATTTTAAGAACTTTGATTGACAACAATGGGAACACTTAAAAATTGTTGCAGTAGCAGGCTATCTTCTTCCTATCATGATTTTATTAACACTATTTAAATACAAATTCATGATTTTTATTCATACATATATGTAACCTGAAGGTGTAAAAAATCAAGGTCCTCCATGAGTAAACTATTAATCTTTCAGGGTATAGACATGAGACACAATACTGCATTCTGGACAGCCTCTACGAATATTCAAAGCAAAGACTTTATTTTGATTCTATCTTTTTAAGCTTGGGAAGTCGAACCAATGATTACAATCTTGTAATAGGTTATAAATGTGAGTTACATATCTATTCCAAACATATTCCACCCCATTTGTCCATAGTAAATTGAATATGACTATACTTGTATCCACAAAAACCTAATATTTGTATTGTTTGTTGATGTCATACACTCAAGAACATTTTTAAGAACTTTGATTGACAACAATGGGAACACTTAAAAATTGTTGCAGTAGCAGGCTATCTTCTTCCTATCATGATTTTATTAACACTATTTAAATACAAATTCATGATTTTTATTCATACATATATGTAACCTGAAGGTGTAAAAAATCAAGGTCCTCCATGAGTAAACTATTAATCTTTCAGGGTATAGACATGAGACACAATACTGCATTCTGGACAGCCTCTACGAATATTCAAAGCAAAGACTTTATTTTGATTACAATCTTGTAATAGGTTATAAATGTGAGTTACATATCTATTCCAAACATATTCCACCCAATTTGTCCATAGTAAATTGAATATGACTATACTTGTATCCACAAAAACCTAATATTTGTATTGTTTGTTGATGTCATACACTCAAGAACATTTTTAAGAACTTTGATTGACAACAATGGGAACACTTTTAAAAATTGTTGCAGTAGCAGGCTATCTTCTTCCTATCGTTTATTGACCTCAATTTTAAAAGATTATTTAGCCAGGTATACTCTGTGAAAGGGACAAGTCTTGCTCCAGGCAATGTTCCACTTTCTAATTTATTTTGAAAATATTCTTCCATTTCTTTTAATTTTGGTTGTGTAGCAGGCTATCAAATTAGCAATTAATATGATCGATTAATTGTTTTGTGGGACCGTTGACGGCGTTGAACGTTCTAAAAGTTTAGATTTTCAGTTTTGTGTTCTGTGATTTATGTGTTGTAGGGTTTGCTGTGAGTGGTTGTGAGCATGCGTGATAGTCTTAGAGCATGTACCTTCTGGAAATGCAGTGTACAAATGCCGTGGTACGACTAAAAACAGAGAGAACAATAGAGACAGTAACTATTGTTACTTAAAATAATTATGAAATGTATAAGGAAAAGAATGTATAATTAAAACACATAGTTGTATACAATGTTTTATTTATTTATGTAAAACACTATTCAGAAGCCAAAAATAAACTACATCAACATTTTCTTTTGCACATCGTACTGGGTCATTGCAGCGGCAGTGAAAAATGCATGGAGAGTGAGAAGGTTTCAGGTTAACAGTGTCTTTGTAATTTTCCAGATTGATTAGGTGATAGTGTGATTCCCCATCTTCGTTAAGCAGTTTTCTCAAATTGTGAATTTTCAGCTCTTCAAATAACTTGATAAATAAAAAGTCATATTTCTGATGACCTCGTACATATATGTGCGTGCATTTGGTTAGGAAAATTCTCAAAATATCGTTCATAGTATTCAAATCGTAGTGGCCACCAGAGTAGTGGAGTCCATGTAGCCGTTCTTCCAAATATCGTACTTGCCTTTTGTCTGCTGCTGATAGATAGTTAAACAGTTTGGGTGGTTTAAATAAAAACACACCAGAGCGTTTACGTGTCTTGATAACCAATTCCTTGGGAACAAATTTTCCCTCGATTTCGAAACCTTGAATGTCGACAATTGCAATTTCCATGGTGAACCGATGAAAAGCTGAACTGAAACTTATTTTCTAAACAGCTGAGTGATCTAATATAAGCTTCGAACAATTTCGCTGAGTGGGAGAAATTCCATTAGACAATCGTGGATAATAATGCAGAAGGCTCGGGTTTTATCGGGAAATCCCGTCTGACTTTCAATATCCAGCCGAATATCTACAGTCGAGGATTTCATGGTGTCCTCACGTCGAGAGCAATCGATGACGAATAGGGTGTGCGTCTTGAATGCAATATAATCCAGTAGAGGGTGTTTGCCGCCGCCAAAGCTGGGATAAAAGTCCGTATACCTTTTGTACGCCTCACCGTACTCACTCTTTGAAAAATCTAAATCAAATCTCTCCATAGGCCAAAATTCGCTATTTAAATTTAGACGAATATTGGAAATGTGAATATTATCAAATTCCGTGGGATCTTCTTTGATGTTGCTGTGGCGATCTGTTTGGAAGGCTAAGATAACGTAACGAGGGCTTTCCAGTGCGGCACACGTCTTCACAGCCCAAATTTCACGAGTAGCACCTGTTTTGAGAGCAGGCAACTCATTTAGCTCCCATTTACGAAACGGTAAAATTATACCGGAATCCGCTTTGACGGCTTGCAATAAATCCAATTTAACGTCATCGTTTGGAAAAATGTGACGGACTTTGAGATCGATGTTGTTTATTGTCACTTTGCCCTTGGTTGCAGCATCCGTGATTATAAGGCAATCATCATCGCTACGGCTTCGCACCAGACGAATTGTTTGTTTACCACACATCACTTGCTTGTAGTCGTTGAAGATGGAAAACAAATGTCCCAATGGAATGTACATGTGAAAAGTTTTATCGGCGGCATTCATATACGCTTTATGTGGAAAATTCCACCCGGCTATGAATAGGTCCTTTGAACTGTTGGGGTCGTAGCACAAGTATCCACGAATTGTACTCACGCGACCAGGGTCTCTCACGGTTTCAATTTCCTTGCCGCACAACTCGTACGTAACGCTGTCGAAGAAGAAAGCTCCAGCATTTGGTGATAGAGAAACATCTCCATTGCCTGCTGTCTTCACCACTTGACCCTGGATTGAGATGCAGGAATCAGCCATGGAAAACCAACAATCTGTTTGATTGATGGTGATTTCAACGATATCATTGTTGCCGAATGACTTGACGTATGGATAGTAGGTTCGCAACTCCTCGCGTCTTACACTATCATCAAAATTTGGCTTGCGGAAGATATCGAACATTTGATGAGTTGACATGGTAGCCGAGCGTTTGTAGAAACAATCTGTTTGAGAGCGTGAGTGATCTCTTGAGAGGTTTCATAGAAACTGATGGTGGTCGAGGAGCGGTTGACTTCTTATATGGTTCTTCATCAAATACAAGTCGACCCATTATTATTATTGTAGTTGTTTCAGCTCAAGTCGAATGATGATTTCTTCACCACGAAAATTCACAAGTTCAGAGTCTTGATTCAAAATTTGCAATGTGAGGTTATGTATTTCGCTTCTGTTAATCGGCAAATAGATTAAATGCTGAGGTGTTTCGTCGATGGCAAAACCAGGATCAACTGCAACGGCAAACTCGTAAATGGTGTGTGAAGGAGTGTTGTTGTAGAAGGCTCCTGATGTGATGTTGCTATCAATGTGGATGGTACGCACTTTGATAATGTTCACTGGTAAATCGGAACTGTGAACTTGATTGCGTGGTAGCAGCTGTTTAGAGAAGCCCAGAATATCACCGATGCTGTCTTGCGGTTGAAAGTCCACAGCGTACTTGCTGCTGAAAAGCTCACACTTGAGAGTATTGTTGTTGGGTTTCAATGAGAAAATATTCTCAACGTCCTTTGCCAAATGAATGCCAAGTGCCTTTCTAATATAAGCTTCGATGTCACCAATTTCGTATGAACCTTCAGGCAAGTCTATGAATGTTTGCGTGTTTTGATCGTCAAACAGGTAGATCTTGTTACCTTTCTCAATGTTTGGGATGCTGTTGTAAGAGTGAAAACTCAATAAAGCTAGTCCGTAGTTATAGTTGGGGTCCAACTGAATAGGTGGTTGAAAATCAATCGACAGTATTGGGCTGCGACCTTTCAATGTGATGATCACAGACATGACTGAAAATTGGCTGCTTGTTAGCTGCTATATAGGTATATGTAAAAAACAATAATGCAAAATATTTATTTTTTATTATAGAGAAATTTCAAGCATAAATGACCACAATTTGATTGATTGTATGTCTGATAAGAGTCATTGTTGTAGAGGATTTTCACTCCATTGCCAAAGTAGTCGGCTAATTCTCGAGGTGGTTTCAAACATCCAAAGCTATCAAAGTACTGAACGGTGTTTCCATTTCGCACATAAGCTACCCAATGTGTACCGTGATGACTGCTGGTATCCAAATTAACGATGGCAGACTCCTTTGTTTGTGAATGTTTAGGTAAGGCGTCTCGCATAAATACTCCCCTAAAGTGGGGGATCTTCAAATGTTTGGCATATTGCTCAAGCTCGTGATTGTAAAGTGCTCGATTGGGTAGCTTTATTGGGAGTTTTTTTGCTTCTTTAAGTAAAGCCCGAAGCCGTTGCGGGACTTTTTAAGAAAAATACCGCTTCCTTTCTTCGCAAGCTCTTCCATGGCTTGATTATGGCGCTGGTCCTCCTCCAACTTCTTGCGGGCGTTCTTTGCATCTATCACGGCTTTGGCTACTCCACTGGCTCCCCCGGCAAGAGCTCCAAGTGCTGACAACCCCGCAAATAGGGGTATTAGTGGGAGAAAACCACCAATTTTCGACTCAAAAGGAATGACTCGAGGTACACGGATTTTCTTGCGACCACCTGCCTTCTTAATGACTGCTCGGGCTGCTCTCAACGCCAATAACGATGTCTTACGGACATCACTTCCAGATCCGACAATAGCTCTCTTGATTGGTAGAACCACATTCTGTCGAAAAGATTTTTTTCCACATCGTTTTTTGATTCCAAGCCCCATCTTGCGTTTAGCCTTCATGCCTGTAGTTATAAGCCAAGAAGCTGCTTTTTCACCAAGTGAAGCGTCCTTTGACTTGAATCTCTCCCAGGCTCGATTTTCCAACTCGTAATCAGCCTTATGACGATCCGCCAAAGACTTGTATTTACTGTAGGCGATATCGTGCGCTCGACAAGCAGCGTCTGTCTTATTGATTCCCTGCTGACCTTTGGAGAGACGGTCTAGAAGTTTTGTACCGGGCCCACAAAACTGATAACCAGGTAGATGTAGTTCAAATGGTAATTTATTGATTGCACTATTCAGTAGACTACCTCCTTTGGGAGTTAGCATGATACTGATTGAAACTGAGATAAACTGGTGTATTTAATTAGTATACGCAATAAGGATGATGTCAGTATATCATAAGATGTATATGAAGCAACAAGATGTCCAACTGCCTATCGAAAATTTGGACTTTGTCGAAGAATCACCATCATCAGCAAGTCGACACGGACAATTGTTACCAAATTCCCTACGAGCAGCATTCTGCGGACCTAGTGGTTGCGGAAAGACCAACGCATCGTTATCACTGCTATTCAATGAAAACGGTCTACGATTCGAGAACGTCTACATCTATTCCAAGTCACTCTACCAACCAAAGTACCAGCTCTTACAAGACGTTCTCAAGCTGGTTAAAGGTGTATCGTATTTTCCCTTTAAAGACAACGAAGAAGTAATTGATCCGAGTGAGGCACGCGAATGTTCAGTATTCATTTTCGATGATGTGAATGGTGATAAACAAAACAAGATTCAAAATTTTTTTTCGATGGGAAGGCACAGGAATATCGATTCAATATATTTATGCCAAACGTATAGCAAAATACCTAAGCAACTGATTCGAGACAATTGCAACGTAATTGTCATATTCAGACAAGATGAGGTAAATTTGAAGCACGTCTTTGATGAGCACGTGTCTCCCGACATGGACTATGATAAATTTAAGACAATGTGTTCGGAATGCTGGCAAAATCGTTTTGGCTTTATTACAATAGCTAAGGACTTCAACTTGAATGATGGCCGCTACCGTAAAGGATTCGATAAATATATAAAGGTTCAATAAAGATGATTGGTGTTAGTTGATAAAAATGTCTTCATTGAGTAGCAACATTGCTGCCACTGCTCGAAAGAAAAAGATCAAGCAATTGGCACGTTCTATTCGCAAGAAATATCTTAGTCTGAAGCTGGGAAAGTCGGAACATGATGAAACATTGAATAAACTTTTTAGACCGGTAATGACACCGCTACAAGATATTGCCTCAACTACGGCAAAAGTTCTCACTAAGATGCCAATACAGACCATTAAACGTGAAGTAATTAAACAAGAAGTGCAGCAGCTGCCACCAGTCAAAAAACATGAGTTGGAAGAGACACAATACCTCGATGAAGAACCAATCGCTGAAACTAGTATACATACCAATGATGATGATGATGAGGTGGAGAACGAAACCTTTTACGAGGATCCCGGTAATCTCTCTAAAGAAGCAATAGAGGACTACATGGATCAGTATCCTCCAGTTGCACACAAATATCTTGAAGACTATATCACTAAAAGCGATGATATTGACAACATATATGGACCTATATATGACGCTGCAAGTTCCAAATGGTTTCTTGGGCAAAAGGAAATCAATTTCAGTCGTAGTACAGGTCACATTATCGTTGATGGGTTACAGTTTCGAGGTACTCCAGGGTTATATCAACTAATATTTTACAAGTCCCCTGATTACGCTCCCGATGATTTAGAAGCATACAGAAAAGTGTTGGTAATGACATCAGCACACAAGAATGCAGCAGGTCGTTTGAAAGCTTCAAGTCTATATAAATATACTGAAATTATAAAGCCAATGTTTCCTCCTTTGACAAAGAAGCAACGTTTTGCTGGAACTGGTATGAAGTTAACTTACAATAACAAGCCAATGGAATACGTCTACTGGGATGATCCCAACGAATTGGTTGAACGGTTGAAACTACTGATTGCATCCAAGGAAGCAGGCAACACCTCTCACGACAACGAAATAATTGCCATTTTAAATGAACTTAAGGAAGCTAATATTATACGAGATAAATAAATTTCGAAATTGAAAGTGTATATTATTCCTTATCCTAAGGCAAACATATCAGTTTCATGATGACTTTAAACAAGTTTGGGCGTAGTGCCCATCAGCAACTAATGTCATCAACATCACATAACCTAGCTTTTATGAAAGTGCCATTTTCCTTTACCGCGGAGGGAAATATCGATGCTGAGAAGCTGAAAATTACCAATGTCGAAGTACCGACGAAGGCCATGGATGCCGCCAACAAGCAGTACGTTGATAAGAAAATAGCAAACGGACTTCAGCAACTACATAGTGATTTTCAAATAGCTTTCAGCAACTACACTGGTGAAGTTCAGCAAACCTTATCTATGTTTAAGCAAAACGAAAAGGTTAGCGAGGAACGTGGAGCTCAAAACTTTGCTGCAATGAATACTCGCATGGTGAAAACCGAACAAGCTATGGAAACCCAAGTACAAAATATATCGCTTCTCATTTCAAAATTCAATATATTAGAAGCTCAGTTGGAATATGTCCGGAAAGAATATAAGAAAACCATCACAAAATTTGAAGCCTCGTTTAATGACAACCGTATATTACAGGAAAAACGTATAAATGATCTGGAACTTTCTCTGAAACAAGCTCCTAAAGGTGTTGATGCAGCAGAAGTATTAAATATTGTTCGAAAGGATAAGGCTAAAGATCTTTCTGATCTAACTGAACTTAGAGACAAGATGACAAAAGTAGTGCCTGACCTATACCGAGACATGCAAAAACTACATGATGATATTGCAAATCAAATGTTGGAACAAAATCAAAACTTGAAGCAATCGCAGACAGTATTGCTGCAATTAAAAAGCATCATTAGGGTCAATAAAAACATGCCTTTGTCTATTTTTAAGCAGTATACAAGATGGCTCCTATAGCGAAACATTCCAAAGAAAAAGTTCAAGTCGTTAAGGAACTGCATAGACCTGTGAGACGAAACTTTCCTCGCCGACGTGTAATAATCAAAGGTTTCGATGACTCCTGGCAGTCTGACCTCGCACAAATGGATCTCTATGCAAAATCCAATCGTAATTTCAAGTTCTTCCTCGTGGTGATTGATTGCTTTTCAAAGTACGTGTGGACGAGACCGCTGAAAACGAAATCCGGTGAAGAGGTAACTCGTGCCTTTGAGAGTATTCTCAAGGAAGGACGGCACCCGAAAAATCTCCAAACCGACCAGGGTAAGGAATACTACAATAGTTGCTTTCAGAAACTAATGAAGTCATACGGAATCAACCATTATAGTACATTTAGCGGAATGAAAGCTGTAATAGCTGAACGAGTAATTAGAACGTTGAAAGATCGGCTCTACAAGTACTTTAGTTTGAATGGCACCTATAAATGGGTGGATATTCTACCGGAAATTGTCAAGGACTATAACCATCAAAAACATTCCAAGACGAAGATGAGACCTGTGGACATTAATAGGAAAAACGCTCGAGATATTAAAGTTTACAATAACTTGAAAATTTTTGGACCAAGAAAATTTAAAGTCGGAGATGTTGTGCGAATAAGTAAAACCAAACACGTTTTGATAAAGGTTTCCTTCCTAGCTGGAGTACGGAATTATTTAAAATTACACAGGTTAAAATAACTAATCCGGTTACGTATATTTTGGAAGATATGAACGGAACACCGATTCAAGGGAGCTTTTACGAAGAAGAATTGCAAAAGGCAGCCTATCCCGATGTGTATCTCGTCGAGAAAATTTTGCAACGAAAAGGAAAACAGGTTAAAGTTCGGTGGCTTGGGTTTGATTCGAGCCACGACAGTTGGATTGACGGTGAAAACAGACTGTAATTCCAAGATCAACCACAAATTTATGATGTATGCTAAACAATAAAAATGCTAATTTGATCATATTTTGTTTTATTTAAACATATAATACTAGATATGTACAATATAATTGGGAAACAAATAACACATATACTAATGTGCCTATTATACAAATACATAAATTGATTTATTCTAATTTGGTAATTTGTTGGGCTTCGTTGGAAATCTCCGTGGCAACGTTTTCATTCATGATGGATTCTATACTTTTAACCAGGTCAGAATCATACAATGGCTCAAGAGAATGATGCTGATTTCGCAGTGTGTTGCCTCTAGCGAACCACTTTAAGTTCTCAAGTCGGAACTTGAGAGCATTACCTATATCTACAGGATGGGAGACATTGTACCACTCTTTAACTAGTTGAGCATTAGTATTTTTCTTCAGCACTTTGTTTATAGTTGCATGGAAAGACACTCGCTGCCTGCGTATGAGGTACCATTCGCTCTTACTAAGAGCCAACAGAGCCATGCATCTCTGTTTTTTGTGGTTGATGGACTTTGGAGCTACTCGATGGACTACGTCTTTCCTCAAGCGTTTTACTACCTGATGCTGTATTTTGTTAGAGACCACGTTCAGAATCTCACGATGACGTTCCGATGCTTTGACAGATTCCTCTTCTAGTCTAACTCGATGCAGTTCGGCTTTGGCCCTAGCTTCCTCAGCTTGAATACGTTCTTTTTCAGCTCGCATACGATCTCGATCTGCTTTGTTTCTCTCTTCTTCCGCTTGTAATCGTTCTTTTTGCATTTGAATCATCTCAGCCTCAGCGGTATTCTTTACTTGTATCATAATTTGCTTAAGTTCATCCAACTCAGTCATCAAATGCTGGTTTTGTGCAGAAATTAGGTCGTTGTGTGCAGAAATTTGTTTGAGACGCATTTCCTCGTGATGTTTCTCGTAAGTGATATATTTCATTGAGATGCGTTTAATTAAAGTGTAGAGGATGCGAATTTCTGTAGCTTTCTTGCTCCGCATCTGCATAAGCAGCATTTCAAAGTCGATGGCGCTCATGCAAATGTATTTCTTTTGAGTTATGTTTGCATCTTGAATTTCTTCGTATTCCATTGTTGGCTGCTGCGTCTTGAGCAAATCCATAAAATTATATTTTTTTTTTCTGTACTCACCAATGTAACCACACCACTCCAGGACATTATCATCGATGAGCACTTTGTCTGTCCACGTCAGCTTCCAGAAGAAAGCGTTACATCTATCATTTTCAATGTCGAGACCAAATTTGAGACATACTTCCGTATAGGTTAATTTACCCATCGGCGTAACCCACAGTCTAACATCTTGATCACTTTCAACTTTATTGTGTTTAGGTTGAATAGATGCCATCTTGGAATTGTACTATGTTAATCAATTGTTGCAAACGAACTGAAATTTTTTCTTCTTTGTTAAGATGACTAAAGGATGTATCATGTGACGTCACAGAAAAAGGGAGGGAGGTCCGCTAAGAGGGCCATGATTGCCAGATTTCCATATTTCCCTAGATCCGGAAAAACAAACTTAGTGCGTATTGTTTCTTTAAACAGCGATGAGAAAAATCCCTATACCTAGGGAAAACACACGATTGAATTGATTATCTTGGCAATGTCGCATCATGATGATAGCTAATGGAATGTGGAATATGCATTGTATGCTGTGTTGACAAATTTAGAGCAAAATGCTAGTTCAAGTTTAAATCGACCAATGAGAGCACGGCTTATGACTTCACAGAAAAAGGGTAGGAGGCACTCCGTAGAGTGTGTTGAAGCTAGAGAGATAACAAAGTTCGCTATACCATTCGTTCTAATAGGAAGTAAAACAATGTTCTGTATTTAAAATTTTATTTCAAAGCTACCCCTCACAAAACACAACGTCAACCACGGAACAAGAAACTAACCTAACCCTTCACCTATCACAGTCTCACACGGACACGAACCACAGAACACACGACGTTACAACCTGTCACCACACTTTTTTATTCACATGAATTTTTAATAAATTAGGTATTTACTAATAGTTTTTTCATTTTCCTTTATACATTATATCCCTCAACATTATTCATCATACAATATAACCATACCTTTTCCTAACATATGACAGAAAGTGGAGGGAGGTATGGCTCAACCAACCAATGAGGGTGTAGTTTATGACGTCATGGTAAAGTAGTGGGAGGTCCGCTAAGAGGGGCCATGATTGCCAGATTTCCATATTTCTCTAGATCCCGGAAAAACAAACTTAGTGCGTATTGTTTCTTTAAACAGCGATGAGAAAAATCCCTATACCTAGGGAAAACACACGATTGAATTGATTATCTTGGCAATGTCGCATCATGATGATAGCTAATGGAATGTGGAATATGCATTGTATGCTGTGTTGACAAATTTAGAGCAAAATGCTAGTTCAAGTTTAAATCGACCAATGAGAGCACGGCTTATGACTTCACAGAAAAAGGGTAGGAGGCACTCCGTAGAGTGTGTTGAAGCTAGAGAGATAACAAAGTTCGCTATACCATTCGTTCTAATAGGAAGTAAAACAATGTTCTGTATTTAAAATTTTATTTCAAAGCTACCCCTCACAAAACACAACGTCAACCACGGAACAAGAAACTAACCTAACCCTTCACCTATCACAGTCTCACACGGACACGAACCACAGAACACACGACGTTACAACCTGTCACCACACTTTTTTATTCACATGAAATTTATAATAAATTAGGTATTTACTAATAGTTTTTTCATTTTCCTTTATACATTATATCCCTCAACATTATTCATTATACAATATAACCATACCTTTTCCTAACATATGACAGAAAGTGGAGGGAGGTATGGCTCAACCAACCAATGAGGGTGTAGTTTATGACGTCATGGTAAAGTAGTGGGAGGTCCGCTAAGACGGGCCATGATTGCCAGATTTCCATATTTCCCTAGATCCCGGAAAAACAAACTTAGTGCTTATTGTTTCTTTAAACAGCGATGAGAAAAATCCCTATACCTAGGGAAAACACACGATTGAATTGATTATCTTGGCAATGTAGCATCATGATGATAGCTAATGAATGTGGAATATGCATTGTATGCTGTCTTGACAAATTTAGAGCAAAATGCTAGTTCAAGTTTAAATCGACCCTCACAAAACACAACGTCAACCACGGAACAAGAAACTAACCTAACCCTTCACCTATCACAGTCTCACACGGACACGAACCACAGAACACACGACGTTACAACCTGTCACCACACAAAACACAACGTCAACCATATCATCATTTCAGCCCCCTTTACATAACCTCACTTTTCATCAAACACACCAGCCCCATAACAGCCATCAGGTCCCCCCTAAAGAACGACACCCGCAAGACAACACACATAACCTCACTATTACACACCATCCAGACACCACCAACACACACCGGGGGCCCCCACGAAAGCACACCCATAACCTATAAACACATAAACCTATACACACATAGGACACCAAACATCAGCCCCCACACCAATGACACGGGGGCCACAGCGGAGCCCCACGGAAACACACCCAAAGACAACATAACCTATAAACACATAACCTTACACCATACCCCCACACCAATGACACATAACCTTACACGGAGCCCCAGCGGAGACCCCCACGGAAGCACACCTATAAACACATAACCTTACACCATACATCAGCCCCCACACCAACGACACATAACCTATACTCACATAACCTTACACGGGGCCCTCCACCGACATACACACAACACAGGGACCACAGCGGAGCCCCCACGGAAGCACACCTATAAACACATAACCTTACACCATACATCAGCCCCCACACCAACGACACATAACCTATACTCACATAACGTTACACGGGGGCCCCCGACACCGACATACACACAACACGGGGGCCCCCCAACGGAGCCCCCAGAGGAAGCACCACCTATAAACACATAACCTTACACGGGGGCCCCCCTCGGCCCCCACACCAATCACACATAACCTATACCCACATAACGTTACACGGGGCCCTCCACCGACATACACACAACACGGGGCCCCCACGGAGCCCCCAGAGGAACCCTACGGGGGCACACCACACCCAAAACACTAGATGCGCAGCCCTAAGCCACTTCCGCTCCAGAAACCCCGTTGTTATTCTACTGACCTAGACCCCGAAACGTTTGGAATATGCAGCAAGTTTCTTAACTGTGGTGTTATTTTCCAAGAAGTACTTAGACATTAGATTAGTTCCCAAATTTTTGTTTTATAGTATCTAAGTGTTAAAATAAATGAAAATCAAAATAATAATTGGTTCAAAAATTTCAAATGTAAATACCTGATTCACTTTTCACCTTTTTTTCACTTTACTCCCTCAGATTGCTTTTAATGCTGACTGCTGCTCACCTTATTATCAACTGTTAAATGGTTCCTGTTACCAATAGGACTCTTTGCTATTTTTAACCAATTATATATGCTGCTGGATTTACTTTACTGCCAAATTCTATTGGTTCCCAATTCAAATTTCTATCTGCTATCAACTTCCCAAAACTGTTATTCGTACTTGATGGCAATCACTGATGTGTATTTGATGCTGAATGTTAGTACAGTATCATTTACTAGTACTTTTATATCTGCACTATCTTTGCATACAATTCTTTTGTTCAAATTATCTTCAATTTTATCAAACTTTGAATTAACGACCTTTTTGACTTTTTGACAACCGCTGTCACTTTATACTTTCTAACAATGTTTACCCTTACACTTGCAAATTTAGACTCTCTTTGACATAGAACTGCAGATTTTAAACTTTTTAAATAAGCTATTTTGAAACCCCCTTTTTATATATAATACTCATTTTTTTATATTTAATTTCCTATCTAAACAGATTCCTAAATTGCCTTTTACTTTTCTTTTAAATTACAATTTTTACTTTTCATTTTGTGGCCATTTTTGAGCACCAGCTATTTTAAGTTTAACCTGTACTAAAATTTTAATAAAATTTTCATTTTTGTCACAAACTATATTATCACCTGAGTCCCCGTTCCGTATTTGCTTTGTCCTATGAATTTCAATGTATTTGATCGGTAGAACTGTCAGAGTCTTGTTCCAAATTTCCATCCTGACATTTAACTTTGAATTGGTTATTTTATGTGGAAATAATGTAATTTAAAAGTTGGTTTACCCCAAAATACTTTATTAAGATTCTAAAATTTTGAATTATTACCTCTATTATCCCTGAAATATGAAGTTATTAAAAATTTGGACTATAGCATTCGGCACCTTTCAGATGAATTGCTTACATTTCGATTTCAAGGTAAAATTTCATATTTTCTTTTCATTAAATGTTTTCATTGTGATATATCAAACTGTTACGAGAATTCGTCAGACAGCTGGTGCAATTGGCCATCAACCAATTCGTGGAAGGGACGTTATTCCGCCACTTCTGGGCATGCGAAATGTTTTGTCTCGCAACAGGCCGACCGCTGCCGTTACTGGGAATTCCCTTAAAGCTTCCAGAACATGAAAGAGTTTCCCGATGGTTCGTTGACTTACCAGGCAATTCGAAAAGAAATATATAAATATAAACAGCTGGCGATAGGAGGCTTTGGGTTTTCGTCGGTCGTATTGTGTAGTTAAGATAAATTGTAAATAGTAGTTTCTGTGAATATAAATTGTGTTAAAGTTGTGGTAATAAATTAGAGTGAGTTGGACTGTGTTTTTAAATAAATCCAAGAACTGAACTGAACTCGAGTGTGAAAATAAAAACATTACAAAACCTACAGATTATTTTATATGTTCGTTTCAAATCCTAGTTGCTTTTTTAAGAAATTTATTTTAAACTGTCACATTTTGTATTTTCAAAAAATGTATTTACTTTGCAGTTTTAGTTGTATATATCATTTTCAAATTACTAGTTTATGGTAGTTTTATAATTTAATCAGTTCTATTAGTGTATTGATCTTTAAATTGCATTTGGTTTATCATAGTTCTTTTACATTACTTCAATCACTCACAATTTTACATCTGAAGTGATATACATACAAAATTTTGTCACCTTCAGGAGGTCATTTCAGAGTCAAAAGCTGTAAAAACTACAAGCAGCTATTTTTCACATTTTTTTCAACTAGATAATAATGACAAAGACCTGTGTGCTAAATATTGCATCCGGTAAGCAGAAGTCCTTGGAAAGGGTGACTTGAGAGTGTTGTTCAAAGTCATTTGAAGGAAATTCTCGTTTACGACACCCGGCCTAAGAAGCTTTAAACGAACTAAACGAGATGAGCAGTAATTATTACATGTCGTAAGAACGTTTTAAACGATTTTACCAAAAAACAGGAACATTTATTTTTTTCTTTATTACTGGGATGCGATAATTATCACTCAGGTACCTGTGTCATTGTTATTTAGTTGAAAAAATATGAAAAATAGCCGTTTCAGCTTTTAAAAAAAAACTGAACTGGGTTCAGTTACCTAGTGACTCTTGGGGAGTAGGCAGATTGAGGCCCTGAGTTCGATCTATACTCTGAAACTCTTTTTCACTTTTGTCTCTTGATAATGGCTCCAAAGCAGGAGTCGAACCGTCGAGTATATAATAAATTCAGACGCTGTTCTCACCCGGAACCTCGCCTTGCTCATATATATATATATATATATATATATATAATATATATATAACTTCAACACTTTAAGCAGATCCCTCCCGGAACGCATTGAAGGGGCACATTTATTTTCTAACATTACTATAGCTCACCTATATACTTATTTTTTACAGAATTTATAATATGCTTAGTTATATTTGAACAACATCATTGTTGAATGTTACATTAACGAAAATATTATATATACACTTTTTGAAGTTCTTCACCTTTCTCTTAATAAGGGTGGACTAACGCATATTTATTGTAATGTAACATTTAATTCTGGAACATTATTTCAGTAAAACATACTCATTTCTTGTTTATATATATATATATATATATATATATATATATATATATATATATTTATATTTCTTTTTGTTTCAGGTAAGTGTCGATACAGAGGTTTTAAAACGAAAGCTAAAGGTAACTTATAAATTATATTTAAAACTAGATGATTTGTATTAAAATTATCATGAACTTGATATTCGTCAGAGTTATTTTATTCATTCACACGTACATACCGAAATGCCAAATTAAGAATTCATAAAACGTACTATTTAGAATTTTTAAAAATACATTTGACTCAATAGATACACTTTGTTGTGAAACTGAATTGAAACTGCTGATGTTGAACAAAACACAAAAACTGCATTCGCTTTTTTAACTTTTTGTTAATCTCAACTATTTCTGTACAGTTACTTGAATTATCCCTTTCATGCCCAGTAAAAATTTTCCATAACAAACACATTGAAACAATAAAGGGCGACCAAAGACATATTTCAATATCTTCAGGTATTTTATTGCAGATTTTTGGATTGTAATATTTGTTTAAAAAATTACCTCTAAATATATTTTAAAAATCTTTGTTAATACAAGAGTAAAAATAATTTTTCAATTTTTTACAAATGTATTTCAATTCAATTATTTGTTACACAACATAATTTTGCTAAACGGGAATTATCTGGCATATGTCAATTGACCATAACATATCAAATTATACCTTTTATTAAACGCACCTAACATTTTTGTATCTAAAATAAGTTAAATATTAAGTATTTATTTTTAATATCCGTACTATCTCTTAATACTTCTGCTCAAAGGTGGCCTCAATTATTATATGTACCACCATATAAGGGGCCTCATAAACCAATCGCAGTTAAAGAAAAACCTAATTGTTTGCAAAAGAACAAAGCACTAGTTGTAGGTTGTGGTGAATATTGAGAATGATATACCTGAACGTGGAGTTGCACTTATGAAAGAATAATTATTTAATAATACATGTTAATAAAACAAATATTGTGTAAGACGGATTATGCCAAGAAAATCTTAATGCAACAACATCTGCTGCTTTGCGACTCTCTAAGATAATATAGATATTTACTAGTGCCTACCTATACAAATATTTGAAGGTAAAATGTACTAAAACTGCTATGATTAATGAACATATTATTTATTTATTTATTTATTTATTTAAATATTTGATTAGCTTATTAAATAACGGTTTAAGCTGTTTCGTTATCAAACATTGTCAGACTAAAGTCCTGAAAACGTGCACATTTGATTGAATTTTCACATACATACAAATACAAATATATAGATGAAAATAATTTGGTCAAGTGCGAGTGGGACTCGCATACTTAGGGTTCCGTACCACCTTCAAGATTCTAATATTCCAGTTTCAGACAAGCAGGGAATGAGTGCATTTTCTTATATTTACCCTTATATCTTTTAAAGGAAGGGTTTTAAATTTATAAAAAATATACACACATAGACTTTTTATTTTATCTGCTTCTGGATTCGCTTGATTTTTATCAGAATACATATGTATTTAATTTTCTAATTTGGCCCCCAAAAATTAACATTAGAGTTTTATTTTACTAATAAACTTTCAGAGAAGTCTTTTATAATCTACTGTCTGAGTTTTGAGACTCTGTAGATTGGAAGATAAAGGGCAAAATAGGTGAAGTTTTAAATTATAAATTATTAAATCTGTTATTCCAATTATTAAAAAATACAAATAAAATATATTTTTCAAAATTTAAATAGTGTAGTTTCTATAGTGGGAATTAAGTCGATGTTTAATATTTTTGTTAATATCTTTTAAACAATTGATTTATAAATATGATATATTTGTAATTCACATAATGAGCCTTTTATCTGATATATTACATGATGCGTTTGAAAATTGAATCTCTATTTTCCATTTAATTGTATAATTTGTCCCTAAAATTACTATGGGGGTTTTCTAATAATTGATTTTCCGTTTAATTCTATTATTTGAGGGCCAATGGAAAAAATATATTTGTTTTTTTTCATCGTGATGGGTTAGAAACAATTTTAATTTTATATTTTCCATTTAATTCTATAATTTGCCCCCCAAAATGAATATTTCGGTTTTTCCTTATTTTTCCAGTAAACTTCATGTGAGGGGCTATACCTTCATTTTTTTTGCAAAATTTTCTAGGTTATGGTTTCGGAGATAGGGGAATGGGTAAATTTTTTAATATTTTTGTTAATTTATTTTAAAAGTATGAAAAAAATATATTTGTTTTCGTCATAATGAGCCCTTTCATTTGATATATATAACATGATGGGTTAGAAACAATTTTAATTTTATATTTTCCATTTAATTCTATAATTTGCCCCCCAAAATGAATATTAGGGATTTTTCCTTATTTTTCTAGTAAAGTTCAGGTGAGGGGCTATACCTCCATTTTCCAGCTCATGGTTTCGGAGATAGGAGAAATGGGTAAATTTTTTTATATTTTTGTTAATATCTTTTAATTATTTTTTTTAAAAATATGAAAAAAATATAATTGTTTTCGTCATAATGAGCCCTTTCATTTGATTATAGCATGATGGGTTAGAAACAATTTTAATTTTATATTTTCCATTTAATTGTATAATTTGTCCCCAAAAAAATATTAGGGGTTTCTCCTTATTTTTCCAGTAAAGGTTCAGGTGCGGGGCTATACCTCCGTTTTTTTTCAAAGTTTTGCAGCTTATGGTTTCGGAGATAAGGGGGGGCAATGGGTATTTTTTTTATATTTTAGTTAATATCTTTTAATTAATTTATTTTAAAAATATGAAAAAAATATATTTATTTTCGTCGTAATGAGCTCTTTCATTTGATATATAACATGATGGATTAGTAACAATTTTAATTTTATATTTTCCATTTAATTCTGTTATTTGTCTCCTGGCTTAATTCCAACTTTGATAATTCTGAGTTGGGTTTACATAATTACAACATCTTTAGAGTTGACAGAAGCCCAATAACGAGCCTTAAGCTGCGTGGTGGTGGGGTGTTAATTGCATCAATGAAGAATTTGGATGTGAGTGAAATAGTGTTGCCTATCAATAATGTGGAACAAATTTTTGTTTCTATTAAATGTCATGGGCAAATGTTAGTGATCGGTGGAGTCTACTTTCCTCCTGGTTCCAACCGGCAGTGTTACATTGATCATTGCCGGACTATTGAATCAATTAATGTCAATTTTGTTGAGTCAAAATTTTTCATTTGTGGTGATTACAACTTACCTGATGCAATTTGGAGTAATGATTGCTTTGGGGCTACTGTTCAAGGTAATCCTAATTCCGCGGCTATGGACTTATGTAACACTGCTGGTATTTGCAATTTGTATCAAATTAATGACGTATATAATAGTAGAGATGTATTACTTGATTTAATTTTTTCCAGTTTCTCAAATGTTATAGTAAATGAGCCTTGTGACCCAATTTTTGTTAAGAGTGTTCATCACTCACCGGTTACTTGTGAGGTACTTATCAATTACATTGCTCCTATTTTGAAGTACGAAGAATAATTTTTCGACTTTCGTAACGGGAATTATGAGGCGATTAATCATCACCTTGCTGATGTTGAATGGGAAAATGTTTTATCGAATAAGGATATTAATGAAGCTACTCAGAGTTTTTATAACATTTTATATAACCTAGTTGAGATATTTGTTCCGGTGAAGAGGTTTAGATCATCTACTTTCCCCAAATGGTTCAATTCTGATTTAAAACAGTTAATTAAGGAGAAAAAAAGTATTCATAAGAAATATAAAGAAACTGGGAGTGAAGATGATTACTGCCTCTTTACAGAAGCTCGAAGTCGTTGTAAGAAACTCAGTAAAAATTTGTATAGAAGTCATGTTTGTAAAACGGAAGCTAACATTTCCCAAAATCCTAGGGCCTTTTGGAAGTATATAAATGATAAACGCAATTCGTATGCTTTACCTTCCAAGATTTGGTATGAAAGTGCTGCGGGTGACAGTAGTCAGGAAATTGCTGATCTGTTTGGTAAGTTTTTTTCCACTGTTTATAACCAAATTTCTGTGAACCAAGTTCCTGCTTTTAATTTTGGTCAATCTGCTGATGCTAGGGGTTATTTCATTGATATTAAATACATTATTGATGTGCTTCAGGATACTCCATGGAAACTTTCTACAGGTCCTGATGAAATACCGATTTATTTTATTAAAAAATGTCTATTCACATTAGCAAAACCCATTCAATTGTTGTTTAATTCATCCCTATCCTCTGGTATTTTTCCTGATTACTGGAAAGCAAGTTATCTAAAACCTATCCATAAGTCAGGTCCAAAAGATAAAGTTGAAAACTATAGGGCGGTGTGTATTCAGTCAGCTCTACCGAAGCTATTGGAATTTTTGGTAAATAAAATGCTGTGTTATAATTTTAAGAATTTAATGGTTGGCAAGCAACATGGATTTTGTCAAGGGAAATCAACGACTACAAACCTGGTGTTGTATAATAACTTTATTTTAAATTCCTTGGAGTCTGGATCGCAAGTAGACTCGGTATATGCTGATTTTACAAAAGCATTTGATAGGGTCAACCATGAGATTCTAATTGCAAAGCTCATGGGTTACGGAATTAGTAATACTTTACTTGACTGGATTGGAAGTTACTTATCGAATCGGACACAAATGGTTAATTATGGTGGCAGGGTATCGAAATCAATTAAGGTTACTTCAGGTGTCCCCCAGGGTTCACATCTTGGGCCGTTACTGTTTAATTTGTTTGTGAATGATCTGGCAACTGTATTTAGGTCGAGTAAATTTCTTATGTTTGCTGATGACATAAAAATTTTTAAGGCAATTAAATGTATCTCCGATTGTGAATCTTTACAATCTGATCTAGATAATTTGTCTCGTTGGTGTGATATAAATGTCTTAAATTTAAATTTGAAGAAATGTTTTAAAATAACTTTTACTAAAGCTAATTCTCAGTTTTATTATACATACAAACTAAAAAATGCTAGTCTTGTTGAAGTTAATCAGTTGAAGGATTTGGGTGTACCGATGGATAAAAAGCTTACATTCAATCTACACATAAACGAAATTACCTCTCAAGCTTATAAAATGTTGGGATTCATTTATAGAAATTCTCAGGAGTTTTCTATTGCTACTTTTAAATTATTGTACTGTACATTAGTACGTTCTGGTCTTGAGTATTGCAGCATGATTTGGTCTCCTTTCTACATGACCTACAACAGTCAGTTAGAAAGAGTTCAGAATAAATTTTTGAGGTTCTGTGGTTTTAAAATGGGCTTAGTAGGGGATGATTATAATAGGGTTGATATTCGTGTACAATTGAATATGAGTTCGCTACAAAATCGTAGGTCACAATATGAATTGCGTTTTTTACACAAATTGTTAAACGGTTATATACTGTGTCCTGAACTATTGGAGTTAATTAAATTCAATACAAGCGTTACTAGAACACGTTGTCCTGATCTGTTCTTTACCGATTTTCATCATACCAATTACGGTAAAAACGAAGTTATAACTAGACTTCTTCGTACTGCAAACAACTATCATGGGAGATTAGATTTTTTTGATTCTTCTTGTTCTTCTTTCAAAAGTATTGTTAGAAGATTACAATAATAGTTTTATATTTATAATAGCTTTTAAGTAATATTTTGTATTATATATTATATTTGTATTATTATAATGGTTTTCATTTATTGCAAAAGGGTTTTTAACCCGTTAATAAATAAATAAATAAATAAAAACTAGAGGTTTCTCCTTTTTTTTCCAGTAAACTTCAGGTCAGAACCTATACCTCTAATTTTTTTCAAAACTTTACGTTTTATAGTTTTGGAGAGAAGGGGGGTGAATGGGTAAATTTTGGTATATTTTCGTTAATATCTTTTTAAATGTATTTTTTATAATATGAAAAAAATATATTTGTGTTCCTCAGAATGAGACCTTTCATTTGATATATTAAATGATGCGTTTGATTTTTTTTTTAATTTTTTATTGAATTCTATAATTTGCCCCCCAAAATTAATATTAATGGTTTCTCCTTATTTTTCCTGGAAAGTTCGAACAACGTCCTATATTTCCTATTTTTTTCAAAATTTTAGGCTCAGTAGTTTCGGAGATCAGGGGAGGAACGGTCGATTTTTTTAGTTTTTCCCCCTAGAAGTACCCCTAAAATCAATTTTTTTTCGTTTACAATATGTACTCCTGATCGGGTCACCAAACTATTGTTGTAAAGTCCGTGGGTTCAATTTAAAAATATAAAACTAATATTTATTTTCACTTTTCTAGAACTTTATTTACATTAAAACAGCTGATTCAAATATCACAATACATTCTCATATACGCTAGTCGAAGCGGTATAACTGAACTCTCCATCGTGGCTTACTTCCTTTATAAGCCCAGCATAGACAATTCTCGTAAAAATCATCCTCACTCCTTCCGCTGCCGAGTCTTTTCGAGAATCGTTTTTCTTATCTTACAGCGTTAGTTGTCGTACTGAAATGCAACAGGGCCGGCTTTGGGTAAATTTCGTAACACTGCCACCCCCCTTTTATTTCTGATCGTCCTGATCAGAAATATACCCTCCATGGAAGGGAGCGAGTCGATCTAAATGAACCACCTTCAATTTAGCCTTGGGGTTTTGACGGATCCGGTAGGCGACGTCATTAAGCCTCTTGACCACCTCGTATGGACCATTCCAGGCGGGTGTAAGCTTTGGGGACTTACCCTTGCTCCGTTGGGGGTTGTACAGCCAGACTTTGTCCCTCTCCTGGAACCCGACTGAATTGGCCTTGAGGTCGTATCGCGTCTTCATCCGGTCACTGATGGCCAACATCTGCGTTCGGGCTAATTCGTGTATTGCCAGCATGTTATGTCGCAGCTGGTCGCCACAATCGTCGATGTCTTAAGAAGGTTCTTCGGGGGAGCCAAATGCCAAATCGCAGGGTAATCGCAGCTCCTTTCCGAATAGGACCCTGGCTGATGTCAGGCCTGTACTATTATGTACGGCAGAGCGATATGCCAACATGAATACGGGAATATGCTCATATATGCTGACGACCTTGGATAGGTGTTGTTCCAAGGTCCTGTTGAATCTTTCCACCATTCCGTCTGATTATGAGTGTAATGGTGTTGTTCTCGTTTTCCTGATCCCCAACATCGTGCAGACCTTCTGGAATACATTCGTTTCGAAGTTACGCCCCTGGTCTGAATGTAATTCCATCGGGACGCCAAAACTGCTGAATAGTTGTTCTACTAGCACCGTCGCTACCGTGGTTGGGTATCGCATATGCCTCAGGCCATTTGCTGAAGTAATCCATTGCGACCAGAATGTATTTGTTCCCCCTCTCAGACTCGGGAAACAGACCGGCGACATCGATGGCAATTCTCTCAAATGGGACGCCCACATTGTACTGCTGCATTCTGCCCTTGGTCCAGGTCTTCGGGCCCTTACTGGCTGCACAGATGGCACATTTGCGACACCAAGCTCTGACGTCTTCGAAGTAATTCACCCAGTAGTACTGCTGGCGAACTGTGTCTAGGGTTTTATTCATGCCCAGGTGGCTTCCGGTAATTCCATCATATACTTTGGTCAGGATGGCTGGTACCTTTTTCTTCGGAACTACCAGTTGGGACTTGGTTTCTCGTTCATCAGCGCTTTACCCAACTCGCTTGAGCATTCCATTGTCTACTCGTAGAGAGTCCCACTGAGCCCATAACGATTTCAGCACGCCGGAGTATCTAGCTACCTCGTCCTATCGTGGCCTGGGTGCCTCTCTCATTTTGAGTGACAAGATTGGTCCGATGTCTGGATCAGCCATTTGGTCCTGGATGCACTGTTCCGTTGTCCAGTCTTCATTGGCCTGCACTCGGATCTGCCTGATGGAGATACCCTCTCGCTGTTCGGTCTTTAGACAATGTCCGCATTCCGCTCTACAGGGTCTTCTGGATAGGGCAACGGCGTTATTGTGCAAACGGCCGGCACGGTGTTCCACCTTGAAGTCGTATTGCTGTAATTTCTCCATCCACCTTGCCAGTTGCCCTTCCGGTGTCCTCATGTCCAGCAGCCATTTGAGTGCGGCATGATCTGTTCGGATTAAGAAATGACGACCATAGAGGTATTTGTGGAAATGGTCTACAGCCCTTATTATTGTTCTTTTCTGGTGACGCAATAATTTCTTTCTGGTTTCGAGAATCCACGGTTGTAGTACTCGATCACCCTCTCTTCAGCATCTTTCACCTGGGATAGGTCGGCCCCCAAACCTGTGTTGCTGGCGTCGGTGTCTAAGATGAACTTGCCGGACTGTGTAGGAAAGGCTAGGATTGGGCTGGAACATAGAGCTGCCTTCAGTCGCCTGAATGATGTTTCGCAATCCTGATTCCAATGTAAGGTCTCTTTCTCAGTGGTCTGCCGATGTAGAGGGGCGGCGATGGTGGCAAATCCCTCAACAAAACGCCGGTAGTATGAACAGAGGCATAAGAAGATTCGGAGTTCATGTTTGTCTCTTGGAACTGGCCAATCACGGATGGCTTTTATCTTGACTTCGTTGGTGCGGATTCCTGACTCGGACACTACGTGGCCCAAAAACTATACTTCTTTTTGGAACAAGGATCACTTCTTCGGATTGAGTCTCAGGTTGGCATTATTAATTCTGGAGAATACTTCGTCCAGGTTCTTCAGATGGTCGTCGAATGTCTGACCCATGACTAGAATGTCGTCGAGGTATACTAAGCACGACCTCCATGTTAATCCGCTCAGTACATACTCCATTAACCTCTCAAATGTAGCGGGTGCATTACATAACCCAAAGGGCATGACCGTGAACTGAAACAGCCCTTTACTGGTGGAGAACGCTGTCTTCTCTCTGTCGTTTGCGTGTAGACCAACCTGCCAATATCCACTTTTTAGGTCTGGCGTGGAGAACCAACGGGAGCCTGCTAGTGTGGTCAAAGTGTCATCGATTCGGGGTAGTGGATAGCTGTCTTTCTTCGTGACATCATTCAGCTTTCTGTAATCCACGCAAAACCGAGTGGTTCCATCCTTCTTTTTAACTAGCACAACGGGAGCAGACCATGGGCTGATGGATGGCTCAATAACTCCATTTTGTAACATGGACTCGATGTTTTCCTCGACTGCCTGTTGTTGCCCCAATCGTAGTAGTCTAGGTGGTATTCTGATGGGTTGAGCCTTTCCGGTATCTATTCGATGCTGGATGATGATGGTGCGACCGGTGGTTCCATTTTTACTGTTAAAAATTTGCCAGTGCTTTTTGATAAATTGCTTGGTTTTCTTCTGGTTCTCTGGTGTCAAGTGTGTCAAATGATCAGCAAACTGTTGTAGGAACTCTTTATCGGGCCCTGTCTCCTTCACCGACGTCTGGTACTCTTCTTCGCAATTGATGATAGTCTCTACTGTCTCGAAACAAGCTATCTCTTGACCATTGGTAATTCTGATGTCGTTGTTGGTCAAATTCAGGACTCTGATTGGTATATCTCGTCCGGTTCTAACTATAGCCCGTCCAACTAAGTAGTCATGAGTTGAGTGTACGGGCTCCACCATTCCAACGCAGCTCCCAGGATTGCTGTCTAGCTGCCCATGAATAATCTGTTCCGTTCGACCGGGAATTCTAGCTGAAGACTTTGCCACAATTTTTATGGAGGTGACTGAACTGTTGACGGGTCGTGTCAATACAAATTCCTCATTTAGGAACCGAAGAACATCATATCTCGGGTCGAACATAAATCCATGCTGGCTAATTAAGTCCATTCCCAGTATAAAATCGTCCTCAATATTCGCTACCAGGACCCTATGCCGGATCATGTTGTCCCCTATCTGTAGCACGACATCTGCCTCACCCTGTATTGACATGGACTCGCCGGTGACTGTTCTGAGCTGGACGTTATTGGTAACTGGTCGAATTTCTGATGCTCTCAAAATCCTGGACTTGGCAATGGACACAGCGGCGCCGGTGTCGATGGTGATGGTAACTGCTCGCCCATTGATGGTGACTCTGATGACTAGGCTGCCGCTATCTCGGCAAAATCCCCGGATGGATAACGTTTTGGGGGCTGGTGGAGGGACAGTTAGCTTTCGGCCCCCTATGCTGACTGGCTGACGGTCCCTGGACCTGTGACTGTTCTGTTGGTTACCCCTGATCGGTGATCGTTCAGGTGGCCTCACTCGATGATCACGTTGGAAGTGTCCTGTCCGTCCGCAGCGGTAACATGCCCCTCTGGTGCCAGTTCTTGGTGACCGTTCTAATATTTTGTTCAGATCAGCCAGCAGCGCTTCAAATGGTGACTCTGACTCTTCCTTGTTGAAGGAAACTACTCGGACCCTCGGCTTGGACATGTTCATGACGGCCTCTTCCAAAGCCCGAAATAGAGCTTCATTACTTTTCTTGACGCCACTTAGTCTTAGATTTCGTTGTACTTCCACATCTCTGATACCGTTTATGAAACTCTGTGTGGCCAACTGGTCTTTCGTTTCCTCAGGCAGGTCTGGGTAGGACAAGCGAACTAACCGTCTAATCTCTGCTTCGAATTCTTGGAGGATTTCACCGGATTTTTGCGTTTTTCCACTCAGTTGGACTTGGTATACCTGGCTCAAGGATTGATTGTCGTAGCGTTTGTCTAGGATGGCGATGATCTTGCCGAAATTGCCTTGTTCATCGACTGGAATGCTTTGGAGGAGTTCTAGGGCCGGACCTCTTAACGAAATTACCAGAGAAGTAGATTTTTCTTGATTATCCCATCCATTATCTGCAACCACGGCCTCAAATTGTCGTTTATACAATGGCCAAGATGAACTGCCGTCGAATGTGGGTGGTTTACTAAAGGAACCTTTGGTACTCACGGTGTGCTGGTATTTTCCTCACTGTGAGTCCTGTTGCATTTTTTTGATTTCTATTTCTACCTTGTTTTGGATGGCACTGATTTTATCTTGTACTTCACTTACTTCACTTTGTGCCGTGTTTTTAATGGAACTGATTTCAGATTTCACCTGGCTCTGGATGGAATCGATGTCATCTACTTTGATTTCAAGAGTCTCCACATTACTTTTTAGGATCTTTATGTCGTCGTTTATTTATTTTATATCTGATTCAACTATTTGCATTCTTTCATTAACTGTTTCATTAACTTGCGATACTATTTGCATTAATTGTTCAAATTGCAATTGTCTTTTTTCTTCCGTTTTGCCTTGTTTTTCTTCAAATAATTTCAATTAATTTTGTCGTTTTTCTTCAAATTTCGAAAACTATCCTTCAATTAAATTGTGTTGTTCACTTTTCATCGTGGAAACTAGATATTGTTGTTTTTCTTCCATCGTGGAAACAAGATTGTGTTGTTCGCTTTTCATCGTAGTGACAAGATTTTCTAATTCTATTTTACGTTTTTCATTAAAAGATTTTACTAACCTTTGTTGAATTTCTTCTTGATGTTGTTTTTCCTTCTTGTCACGTTTTTCTAGAATCTGTGCATTTTTTTCGTCCAGTCCCTCTGTAACCTGCTTGACTATTTTTTAGGTAGTTTCGTCCATACTACGGGTTTTCATAAATCAAATTAGGATTTTAACTGCACTTAATCCTTTACTTCTGATCACCAGATTTGTTGTAAAGTCCGTGGGTTCAATTTAAAATTATAAAATTAATATTTACTTTCACTTTTCTAGAAGTTTATTTACATTAAAACAGCTGATTCAAATATCACAATACATTCTCATATACGCTAGTCGACGCGGTATAACTGAACTCTCCATCGTGGCTTGCTTCCTTTATAAGCCCAGCATAGAAAATGCTCGTAAAAATCATCATCACTCTTTCCGCTGCCGAGTCTTTTCGATAATCGTTTTTTTTTTATCTTACAGCGTTTGTTGTCGTACTGAAATAAAACAGGGTCGGCTTTGGGTAAATTTCGTAACACTATATATTGATACCAAATTTCAACCCCTTCCGTCCAGTAGTTTAGGAGAAGATTGCTGTGATGTGATAGAGGCAGAAATCCGGAGTGATATTATAAGAGTATCTGTATATTGTATATACGGAAAATAGAAACTTGTGAAGCGTGGCGTCATTATTTCAATATGATCCTAACCGCTATGAAAACTTTGATGAGTTTTTTACAACATAATCTGTAAAAGATTTTCTAAAAATATGTATATGGTGTCATTCCTTTGTACGCAAAGTGATGACACCTGGAAGAGAGTATTCAATATCTCTGACAGGTGAAGTAACCTGAAAATTTTATCGTGACATTCTGTCCTAGGAGTTAAGGGAGAACAGCAATTACACGGAACGGCTCCAGATTCGGAACCTCTGTCTGCTAATTCTCTCGAAAATCCTAGATGTCGATCTTACATCTCGCGTCTTCGAAGTATATAATGTTAGCCTTCTGTTTGAAATAATTCCTGGGCTATTCCTCGAGTCGAGAGGGGGTAACAAATACATTTTGTTCGCGTTAGATTAGTTTAGTAAATGGCAGTACCCATTCAGGAGGCAACCACGGAGGCAAAGATGTTGGTAGAATAGATTTTCAGCAGATTTTGTTTATCGTTAGAACTGTATTTGGCCAACGACGGAACTTCCCATATAACATATTCCAAATCGTCTGTAAGATGTTAGGTCTCAAGAAAACAAGAACCACATACTTGCGTCCACAATCGCACGAAATAATGTAAAGATTCAACAGGCACAACATCTATCTAAGGTCGTTAAAAAACAGCTTGATTTGAATGACCATACTCCTGATGATTTGGCCTTTGGCTCACCAGTAGAACTACCCAATTCATCTAACGATTATGCCGTCTAGCACGGGCAAAGCATGCTGACAACACACGAAGTAGACCGGACTCAGATTTCAAATTCGATTGGGTTCCAATAGGGAGATAATGTTTGTTAATTCAACCCTTAAACGAGCAAAAGCAATTCTACCGAGTTCACACCAGTTGGGATGGGCGATACGAAGATCAACGATATTGTCTACCGTATTCGCCGGAATCTACGGGTTAAGATTAGTAGTTAACCTTGAGCCACTGACTCATGGAGAGGATGTCTCCGATCGGGTCTATCAGAGTTAAAAGATAATGTTAGAATTACAACGCCTAATTTTACAATACTAATAAAGGCATCCTTCTCGAAATTAATTATTTGTAACAAAATCTATTTCCCCAATAAGTTCAGTCATGTATGATGTATGAAACAATGACACTTAGGCAGTTCAGTAGATAGTAAAGTGGTGGATAGCGAATGCTCGAAAAACTAATTCTATTTGGCGACATGTAGGTATATAACTTAAGAAAATTGTTTACGAAAATATTTGTGAATGTGTGAGGACTTAAAGAAGATTATTTTTCTGAAGTAATTTAGTTGTTTTAGAACACACGCAAAATTCTGATATAATATATATATATATATATATATATATATATATATATATATATATATTAGTTGATTGTATATTGTCTTGATTTTAAGTCGTTACAAAGATAAGACTGTGTTTATTTCATATGTTTTAATGATGACGTTTCGGCCATGTTTTTGGCCTTTTTCAAATCTATTCTAAAATTATTAATATTATTGATGCATTTAAGAAATTATAGACTAATAATTTTGACTTACCTACAGTGTTAGTACTTGTAAAGTCACAATTTTTTCTGTTTAACCTTTTACATTTTTTTTCCAACCTGACACAACACTAAACACTAACTAACATGGTGTGTCCTTTCAGAGATTGTGTCAATCTGGATCTTCCAAACTCTATTCTGAAAACGAACTTTCTTTTCAGGTTACTTATGCTATTCGGATCAGCAGTCTCACAGTTCAACATCAAACCAATGAACAACACTCTGGGTATTTACCATCACGACGAAAGTAGAATAGTCATCTCCAACTATAAATGGACATTACTAGTTCATCGTAACTTGACGATACTTAAAGAAATTTTTGAAAACAACAGACTCCTCAAAACGTTAGAAAACATTGTCGATCCCATCCCAGATTTCAAATTTCATGACACAAGTGCATTCCGAATTGATGTACAAACTCACATCAGTCTCTTATCCCAAATTTTCGATTCAATCAAAACAAAATTATCAGAAATATTTATGGACACTGGAAGATCCAAACCAGGACTAATTAACGGTGTAGGAAGTATCTTTTAAAACCATCACTGGAAACCTAGCCGCAGCCGATGGTGAATTTTTCACAGATAGTATTAACAAACTTAAGCAAGGACAATTGCAAATAGAGAATCTCCTAAAAAATCAAATAAGCGTAACTACTTCTATTATCAAAACTTTTAAGAAAACCATTCAAAAACTCCAAATTGACGAAGCAACTTTTAACGAAAACATTGACGCAATTAATTTGGCGATACATTCTCAAAACGACAAAATAGTCCTTATACAAGCAAATATGGGTATAAGCGAAAAACTAATGGCAAGCTATTTATTTCTTGAGGATAACCTCAATGATATTTTAAATTCCATAACATTTGTTCACTTAAAAATAATCACACCTGATTATTTGATTAAGTCACTACAGGAAATTTCGCAAAATCTTGTCAAAAACAATCTACCTTTGCCTGTCAGATATTCAAGTGTCGCCCAATATTTGGAAGTAATCGAATTAGACGCGTTTCAAACTAATTCAGATTTAGTCTTTATTTTGAAAATTCCTCTAGTAGAGCAACAACTCTACACCGCCTACCACTTATATCCCATCGACTCCAACGCACCCTGTAAAGCTCAACTTCTGAAGAACATCTGTAGTGTACCGGAAAGTTGCCAAAGCTCCGTTGTATTCAGTGAAGGATACAATGTCCAGAGACCAGGATTGTTATAGTGTCCGAGCCCTTACATGTGACAATTAATTGTCCGGGAATAGATAGACAATAATTTTAACAAACAATACCATTATTCGCTTACAATCAGACTGCAGTGCTTTCATGGGAATCACAAAAATACAATCGGAACCTCAAAAACTTATAAACATTTCCGACAATTCATACCCTGTATTAATCCCTTATAACTGTTGCAGTTCTCACCCCGAAAAACTAGATATTCCAGAACTCAAGCCCCTAAAGCTAGATGAATATGGAAGAACTTTCCATAGCGAGCCATAAGTTACGCTACGATTACAATAATCATAACCACTCTTGTTGCATAAATTTCAGTTAAAATCATAAAACACGTCAAGAAACCACCAAAGGATGGAAAATCCACTTCAGACAACCTGAGGACCTTTCCAAAACCACTGTCCAGACTCGTGCCAATACTGAGGTCTGTGATTCAAGATGTATCCCACATGGACAGCCCAATTTGATTTGTAAGGGGGAGCTGTTAGGTGTTAATTGTACACACGTATATGATGCAACGGTATCATATTACGCTGACAGCTTCCTGGTACTTCGATGTTAACGTGGGAACGCATCCTGTGAATATATTTTCGCTGACTGCAGCTTTTATTAAATTATAAATACAACCGAAGCGATCCCACGGTCGTCATTATAATACTTTATTTTGTCCAGTTAGTTTTTATATTAAATTTACATTTCATTATTTTTCCAAGTTAAAATGTTAATTTTTTATTTTTATGTTTTGAATAAAATATTTTTTTTAAACGTCACAAGTGAAATCAAAGATATATATATATATATATATATATATATATATATATATATATAGATTTAGATCAATGTTTAACGGCTGAACACAAAGATACAAAGTGGTAGTAACGGGAAGCAGCCAATGATAGGGGAACTAATATGTGAAACCCTTTTTCCTAATAAGAGCTTTCGGAATCTGTTTTATTCCTTCTTCAGTCAATAAATACTAAAAGTTATTACAATGGTATGTTAAAAACAGTATTAAAAAAACGAAAAAATACAACTTACGGAAATGAGTTATCCAGTCTGAGCGGCATCAAAACACAAACATAACTAAACACATTACAACTGTGTCGTTAATAAACTACATATAACTGGAACATTAATTTACGGAACAATACTAAAATGTTACAATCTAATAGAATAAGCAAGTGTCTTTTAACCTAATTTCTGGTGTAAGGTTAAGGTGAATTAAATTCGAAAAGTCAAAATCCTATGTTGGAACGCGTACAACACAGCCACGTTGAAATAGTAATGTTCTATGTAGGAAGTCATAGAGATAACAATAAGGACAGCAATGAGATCTCTAAGGTGTTCATGTCATTCTGAACTTAATCTAAGAACAACAGAGTGCGTGAAAAATCTTCTTAGGTGGAGAAAATGTAGATGACTTGATGCTCCATATAGAGCTAACCCATCTTCTCCAACTCAAAAAGATTACAATAAGTTGTTTTCAGGTTTAGGAGATATGTTTTCTTATTTATGCTGTTTTCCTGCTTATTGATGCAAACCATCTCAAGAAAATTTCTTTTGAACGTGTTGCTTTCTGAAGTTAGTACTTGGGGATTATCGAAATCAGGCCAGTGTTTGTTCTTAAGGCAGTGTTCGGCCAGAGCACAGTGCACTTTTTTAGGGCAATGTCACTTTTGTGGGATGTTATCCTGTGTTTGAGCTTTCTAGAGGTTTGTCCAATATAAGAGGATTGGCAATCTTTGCAATCGATTTTGTAGACAACATTAGTTCTCAGCAAGGTGGGAGTCTTGTCTTTCACTTTGCTAAACAGGTCACTGATTGTTTTGATGGATTTGTGGGGGAAGCAGAAATTACGTTTGAAATTGAAAACTTGTCGGATTTTTGGGTTAATGTCTTTAATATAAGGAATAGAAACATAATTGACCTTAAGATTGTTCGCGCTTGAATCATTGGGAGAAGCCGCGGAAAATCTTCTCGGTCGTAATCCATCCACCATGGATACCTGTGGGTTTTGAAAAATCAATTTGTTTAGAAGTTTGGAAGGATATGAATTGTTCAAAAAAAGTTGAAACAGGATTTGTAAGTTTTTTTCCCTGAAGGATGGATGAGAGATTTCGCAGACTCTTCTCTTCATGCCATTGACGAGGTTAATTTTAATTTTTAAAGGGTGGTGCGAGTAGAAGTTGATAAACCTACCTGAACTAGTAGGTTTTACATACCAATCTATTTTTAACCGATTGTCCACATCTCTTATAACTCCAGTGTCTAAAAAGGGGACACTCGAGCCATGATCTTCTTCTTCAATTGTGAAATGCAAGTATTAATTATAGCTGTTAAAAACCTGTAACAATTCGGTATTCCGATAATATCGTAGACATATTTTTTAGGAATGGCATAGAAAAACTTAGTTTGGACAGACACTGATTAACAAGGACATCCATTATGAACTGGGCAATTATGGGAGACAATTTAGAACCCATCGGAGAGCCGAAAATCTGTTTATAGTAAACCCCATTATAAGAAAAGACAGTGGAATCGAACACAAATTTAACTAATTTGATGAAATTATTCTTGCTAATGCTTGTATGGGTTGAGATAGAATCCCAATGAATTTCTACACAGTTATTATATAGTTTAGAAAATGTAGCAGAATCCTCTGTAAAATACTCATTGTTTTTGTTATAAGCCAGGTTTAGAACTTCGACTAAGAGACCAGCAATACCCGACGCCGGCGACTCAATCGACGAAACTATGGGTCTTAGAGAAAGAGTAGGTTTATGGTAGGGCATAGAATTTTGCAAAAACTGCATTGTAAATTGAATAAATTTTGGCCTTTCTATCATCTAGTTGCCCACACTTTTTTAATTCAGAAATCAGTTTGCAAGCTTTCTGTTGTAAGTTGAAGGTAGGATCTCTTCCTAAAACACGGTAATAGTTTTCATTCTGTAAGAGTTCGTTCGCAAGGAATGTATAGGTACTCCGGTCAATGACAGTTGTCACGTTGCCTTTATCAGAGTTAATTACCAACAGGTTGGGATTGTTCTTAAGGAACTGTCTGGTTGCCTTGAATAAATCATTAAAACGGTTGGAGTTACTGTTAAAATGGTTGGTGAGAATATTTGTGATTTTGGAAGCGAATATATTTTGTAACTTTTTATTCTGGACAAATTGTAGAGCAAACTCTATATCGGATAAATATTTACTAATAGACAAATCCGATCGAGTGGGGACGATACGAAACTTGGGGCCTAGAGAGAGAGAGAAGCTGAACCATCTCTGTGGGAAAGGGAGTGTTGGAGAGGTTTTTGAACCAACCATCTTTGACTTTGATCGGGAAATAATGTTTACGATAATACCGAGCATTGAATTTTTTGACATTAGTGGTTTTGACCTTTTGAAAAACCTTGTTGTAGCTGACAGAGAGTCTGTTGGCATATTCATGAACCACCAACTCAGGTAACACTTCCATAATTAATTGTATTGACTCATTAACACTTACTTCTAACCTCGAGATGGTTGCATTAACAATCTTAATTTCGAAATTTAGTAATTTCCTATTGAAACTTTGTACACAATTGACCACCAATTTTCCTTGTCCTCCATCTTGATATTGAATGAGTTGTAGAATATGCTTGGTGTTGTTATGGATGTGTGTAGGAGTTAGGTCTTTCTTCCTACAATTGAGCAGAAAAACCCTACGGTTCCGCTGAGATGCCAGTTTGGTGTTGAGTGTTGCCCATTTTTTTAAATACTGAGTCACAGTAAAACCATACTGACCTGTGATGTCGTTGAAAAATCCCATAATGCAAGTTAGATTTAGATCAATGTTTAACGGCTGAACACAAAGATACAAAGTGGTAGTAACGGGAAGCAGCCAATGATAGGGGAACTAATACGTGAAACCCTTTTTCCTAATGAGAGCTTTCGAAATCTGTTTTCATTCCTTCTTCAGTCAATACATACTAAAAGTTATTACAATGGTATGTTAAAAACAGTACTAAAAAACGAAAAAATACAACTTACGGTAGTTATCCAGTTATATAAAAAGTCGTGTTGCTTTCGTTATAAGCAAATCTTTAAGCAATACAGTTCCGTTTTCCAAAAGAATTTATAGACTTGGTTTTGTGTATGTTTTTGTGTAAACTGTATTCCTTTTAATTTGATACGGTACATTATGATTATGATTTTCTTTTTAAATTCCCCAATCTTTCATCAAAAAAACCTTTGGAATTTCAATTTTTCTCGAGTAATACAATTTGAAATTAAAATGTATGCTATTATGGACTGACGTAATTAAGAGAATTTATTGCTATTAGAGATATACAGGGAAGCTCCTTTTAAACTGGAGCAATTTGCAAGAGTTTTCTTTAGATATTTACCTAGGGCTCCAAGTGCAATCAACGAATTCTGACGTTTCAGCAATTCCAGGAAAATCATAAGAGAAAACTTAGAAAAAACCGTTTTTCTTTCTGTAATAGATCGTGTATAAGGATCAGGACACAGGCAAATTCGGAAATGGCTGACTTTTCGAAATGTTGCTTCGTTATGTATGGTTAAAGTTAATTTATTCCTGCATTTAGAGGCTTAAAGATTTGTACATCCTAAAATTATATGATATAGAATTATCCAACAATTCTGATAATAATAATTTTATTGAATAATAAAGATTTATTACAAAATACTCTGTGTTTAAAATTATCTTAGAGTTTTCATTAAAGAAAAATGTAACACAAAATTGAATATTATTGAATCGCTAACAATCAAAAACAACCCGCTCCAAATAATACTGAAACCCAAGATTACACATTACACCAACAATCATACCATATATAGCCTTTCAATAACACCAAAAAGTGTAGGCAACGGATTTAATATTAAAACCACATACAAAACAACAAATACCCTAAAAGCAACTGATACCTAAAACTGAAATAATGCATTTAAGACAATTTCTTAAAAATCTAACAAATTTTGTGTTGGAGGAACCTCTAGGCCCCTAAACGTACGAATGAATGAAAACAATAAATTCATAAAGAGGCGGCAATTCAAAGTAAAAAAATTGTAAATATGACTGATGTCTTGGGTATAATATACAATTTCAAAATTCTCCTATATTAGACAAAAAAAAATTAAACACAAAAAGTAAACTGAAAGAGTTTCCTATAATTTTATGAAATAAAGTTATTGATTGCATAGTTACTACTTATGTAGAATTCGGTCCTGGTTGCCAATTATCCAAGATGGAATTTGAACAACCTTATATCAGAATACTTCATATGAGTTTTCCTAGGTATTCCCAAAGGACATTACTCTCTGAAACATACGATCACTGTAATTATTTATTGCTGTCCTTAATATATCAAATAGCAGTAATTTTTTTAAGTACTAGTCCATCATGTTAATTGTTTTAGTTTCAAATTTTATCTTGCTTAGAAAAATGTATATATTTGGGGAAATGTTTGATTTTCTAATATTTAATTAATATTTTTTCAACTTACAAAAACGTTTGTATTTCTCATAAATTCTCTAATTTGTCCCCCACAATTAACATCCAATTCGACAGTTCACTCATGCCGCCGTGTATAACTATAAACAATCAACTTTTTTTATTCCACAGATTCAGATAAAATAAGCTGTGCCAATAGGATAGTGAGACACAAATTGCTTTTTAGTCGAGCGTACGCTAATCAAAAAATATACTCACTGACATTAGAAGTGTTACAAACACAAGGAATAATTTCTTGAACTGAATGTTTTGTCTGTATAAAAAAAGTTTCTTAATATAAAACTGGCGACAATCAGTTTTGGAATAGGCTGAGATTTTTTCAATAAATCCATAATGTAATTAATATCAAGATTTAAAATTTAAAGTTTGATACAGAAGGTTTATTATTTTATTTGCATCAAAATCTCTTAATTGATATATATTTTATACTTAGTAGATAAAAATACCTCGGGGTGTTGATAACTATTTTTATCGGTTTGTTATTAGAGCAATACTTAATTTGACCGTTCAAAAAAAAAACTCTAAATTACAACAGCTGCCAAATCTCAATTAGCACATGTAATTGTTTGAAAGAGCAATTTCAAGCCAAAATCTATCTGGCGGTGCCCTTGCTTGACCATCTGTAGTACGCCTAGATTGACCAGTAGATTTACCATCTTAACGTCCGTCATCGCAGTACAATTTTTAAATACGTACCTATAATAGTGCTGTTAATATCTCTATCGATGCATATTGTTAAGCTTAACATAAGTAAACGGAGGCACAATAAGTAAAAATATCTGGGCTAGTCAGCTGTAATAAAGCTGTTTCGTCACAAAACACAAAGAGATAAATCTTTATTGAATTTTATATCTAGGGTTAAAATATATCAGTAATCAAGTTTTTATTTACGCTGCATTTGCCTAACCGCATATAAATATATATCAATTAAGAATATTTTCCATATTTCACAGTTATTATTTAAAAATTGGCGCATCAAAATATTCTAATACTCGCATTGCTACGGTTCTACGATTTAATGAATGAGTAGTTGAACATTAAACCTTTCAAATGCACAAGCCGTTTCTAAAATGCTTCCAAAAAAAATTCTAAACGTATAAATGCATAGGTAATAAAAATTGAAATAACACTATTACACAGGTTTCGCTGACATAATGTATCGTCGAATAATATTGCCGAACTGCTGATCCAAGTTAATTGATAAAATAATAAACGAACTTCAATGGAACACGTGTTAATGATTGGTCTATGATGAATGACCTAGAAATACATAGAGTTTTGGATCCGTCATGGAGTAAAATTATGGTATAACGACTTTTACAGTACATTTATCCTTTAATATAATTACGAGGGAATTAGCACTTGAACTGAATCTATGACGCGTTAAAGAATGATATTGTTAATGAAATTAAGCTAATGACTTCCTTAGAATGTATCTTGAATAAGCTCCTTCCAACCAGCTGTTAGTTTATGTAAAGTCATGGTGAATTAAATAGATAATATGAAATGTAGTGAAAATATAGTTTTTCATGTTAAATTTTTTAGTTATCAAAAAAATTGAGGATAGGTTAAAGCTTTCAAAATGATTGTGACTGGATCATCATATATAGTTTTCAACTATCTTAACTTTGTTAATGTAAAAGATAGTGAGTTTTTAGTCTAAAAAAGATTAAACCTAATATACATGGTTTATTCGTCTTTAATAAGTTTGACGTTTAGATTAGATCTCAGTCATCTTTTTATATATAATAATCTACGTTAACACTCAATAAGCATAGTACAAAATGACCTGTTGCTGCTTTGCGTGCTTGTTTTTATGCCATCGGCTGGATCATATTCGCTTTGGCTAATCAGAGTTCTCGCTTTTTGACAGGTTATCGGTCCGCTAGTCATTGCGCTATTGTCTGACTTCGAAAGTATATTCGCATTATTTGAACTTTGCTCTGGAAATTTGATTTTCACATAGCCGTCTGTTAGTACGGCTCTCCATGGGCGCATCGTCAGTTTGTTAAGATTTGTTTTCCGTTTTTCTATTTCAATAGAGTCCCTAACGGGCCGCTTTTTGCTAACATCTTCATCTGGTCGAAATCTATATGATAACCGGTACTTATTTATATTTTGTCGTGACAATTCAGGTGCTGTGGTGTTTTCTTTTATTGCATTTCTGTGTTCCTCTCTACGGCGACTTGTTTTCCTGCTGGTGTGGCCGACATACGCGTGGTTGCAGTCTTTGCAGGCTACCTCTTAGACGTCTTGATCCCCAACGGGAATTTTCTCTTTGGTGACAGTATGATTTCTCCAATCTTTCTATGTGGCTCGAAAACTGTCTTGTGTTTCTCTAAAACTTTTCCAATTTTGTCCGTTTTACCCCGCATAAAAGAGACAAAAACGGTCGAGATGTTTTCATCTTCTGTCTTGGGTTTGGATTTCTGTGTAAGTGCTTTCTGTATTAAGATTTGTCAGCAATGGGGACAAAGGAGATCCCATTGGCGCTCCTTAAATTTACTTGTAACGCTGACCAGCCTAGGTAAAGTATTTGTTTGATGAACAGTGGTTAGCTAGACTCATGATATCTTCTGGATGGTGATGCTTTTCCTCAATGAAGTAGAAAGCCAGCCACCGCCACAGGTAACTTTGTTAAAAGAAAGACAACATAGAAACTCCCTACTTACACCTTGTGTATATTCAGACAAAAAAAAGTGAAACAACTAAAACTAATTTTGTTTAAAGTATGCCATGAAAAATTTTGGATCTCATAAAATTCAATTACAGAAAATTATTACATTTGTACCGTCAGCTATAAGCAGTTAATTGTTTTTCAAAATTAAATATTAGTGTAAAAGATGTGAGTCGTCATATGAAAAAAAAAAACAGAGTTGAAGAAGTGCGACAATTGTGTCACCAATCAGTGGAAAAGTGCCGACATCGACTACAGTAAAAAGCCGGAGATAAACCCTCTCGCAGCCAGAATTTGTGGTCATTTAGAAACAACGGCAATAAATAAAAGAAAAGAAAAACAAGTGTGTTTTCCTTCAATCGTTTGTAGCAGACGGCAACGGTAACAAATCACGTCCCAAACCGCCGAAGTCGAGGCCGCCTTAGTTTTCCAAGCTCAATCTCAACCATAACGCACACACTTGTTCGGTTTACCCGACCAACTTTTGTGACGTCGAGAGTTGCTTGCTTTTCTTTTATCAATATACGGGGCGATAAATGGCACACGCATGACCAACTTACCACTTTACGTGCTATTGCCTCAATACCCGTTATTGCCTTTTTGATATATAGGTATTCTTTGTTATATCGACGACCGACGGTTCATAAAAGTGATAAAACAAGACTAGTGTAACACAGACCCTTTCAATATTTTTTGTTACATTTGGATTTAATTTAAGAAAGTAGTCTTCACTTTATGACCAGACAAAGTGTACATTAACTCAAGAAATATTGTTGTTTATTGAATTAATACATTTTTCAATTATATAAACTCACAATATAATCAATTTCCTGTTATATATCGATATCACAACTAAGGAAAACTTATCAAATTGGCCTTTCAAATGAATATTAACAATGGGGTTAATTTAGTCTAGTAAAATTATGTAATTCATTTTCAAATTTCATCTGCTTTGTGTTCGCCATATTTTCATGAATTTTCTTATGGACTTTTGTAAATTGCTCATCACGAGGTCACAAATGATAGATATATTATAAGTCCAGTTACCAAATTCCCTATGCTCTAAAAGTCAAAAATTACTGTTTTTTCATATTAAGCTCTGATTTCGCCATACAAATATTTTGACTTTTTGTCGTATTTTCATATTCACATATGCTTATGCAGAGTTGCTACATGGCTTATATTTAAAGGTTGTCGATTTTCATGAATATTTTAATAATGTAAATAATAAATGAATAATGAAAATGTTAATTATGCATGTAATTTTTTTATAGACGTTGACAGACACAGCAGTTAAAAAGGGTATAAGAGTGTAAAATTCACTTTTAAATGGAATTGACTAATCTATTAATATTTATATAGATAGAAATAGTTTATCTGAGAAAGTACCTATTTGTATAATGTGCAAACATAAAAATTGGTAGATTGATTCCCTTCTTTAAACGCATAGAGTAATGATTTGTCATTTTCTAAAACTCCTTCTAAGGGTCGAAGACAAAGTGGTTTCTAAAGATTTTAGGGAAATTCACTATCTCAGAAAATAAAAATGATATATGCTTCAAAATTTTTAGGTATCCCGTTTTCAAAAGATTACAAACCAGTTTAGATATTACATAAAAATTCAATATCGCCTGCAAGGCAGGTAAGGAATTGTTTTATACCTATTAACTGTTTATTGATAACCGAATGTAATCAAGGAATGATTGTTTATTTTTCAAAAATAGAAGAACTAGATGGTGAGCAATGGATGATTCTATTCTTGGTTTTCGGAAATTTAAAGTCTCGTAAATAGAAAGTAAAACTGGCGTGAAAATTGTTGTATATACTCATCTCCGCAAATGAATGAAAATAAGTGAAATATTTTGGAAAAAATCAGTTATCTGAAGGAAGGGCCAATTATTTCGGAAAGAAATGTAATACATAATTGGGATTGCTGGGTTGATTTTTTTTCTTTAAAATGGTAGTGATATTGTTTAGTTGAAATGACGGTAGATCGTAGAATGTGTTAGTGGGGGACTTAAAGTGAGTTTTGGACCTGGAACTACTGTTGTATAACCAATAAAAGTTAATTTTCTTTGTAATCAATTCATACCAAACAAATATTTACAAACAAAATGTCAAGGAAAACATAACATTATTCACATATTAACAAACAAAATATCAAAGACGAGAAAAGAAGTCCAAATAACAAAAATAAATACATATTGTTATAAAATGTATCTACGTCGTCCCTGACTAAAGCAACGTCAAGCATTATTCACTCCAACTAAAACAACTTCCAACTAGAATCTTCTATGGGGCAAAACTATTTATCTCGACACTGGGCGAACAAATGTAACACCCATCCAGAACGACTGGAAAATTCGATCCAGGGTATATAAGGCAATATAGATTTCATGATTTAGTTAGTATTGCTTATATAGTGGCTCCTCGAAAGTGCCTTGGACTTCCATCGTCTTGATAAGGTTGATCTCACAACGTTTCAATAGCTTTGTATCTGCTATCGTTATCAGGTGAACGTTGTGAGATCAACCTTTTCAAGACGATGGAAGTCCAAGGAAACTTCGAGGAACGAAGGACATTGTCTACGAGATTCAGACTAACATTATATAGTGGTGTTGATATTCCGAAGTAAATTGCATTCAGAATCAGCTGTTGTTAATATTTGATTTTTACGTTTGAATGAAAGTTCTAGAAAGTGAAGTGAATATCAGTTTTTGAAATTAATTAAATTTGAACTCACGGAGTTTATTGCAATATTGAAACTCGAAATTGCGACGTGCGTTGTTGGACTCCCAAAAACTTTAATAACATATGTGTAAATGTTCAGTAGTAATTTAATGAAAATTAAAAATTTAAATAATTCCTGACACAAAAAAAAACTCTAAAAATTAGAAAAAATAATTTCCTTTACACTTCAATCTAATGATGAGAGTGGTCGTATCGGGGATCACTATGTAGATAAAATAAAACCAGAAGAAATAAAATGAAGCTTGATAATACTAAATTGTGGATTATACGATTACCTACTCTGTGTAGGCAACGTAGATGAGTAACAACATTATCCAATCTATATGTTTCTGTTATATTTTGCCATGGTCTGTTGGAATTTCGTCCGAACGGTTCCTTTGCAACTGCGGCAGACATCTTCAAAGGCGCGGGCATAGTTGATCTGTAGAGTGACGGGGCGCTGGCATTTATGCTAAGCGTCTGTCTTGATTGGTGAATGGGAAGTGAGTGTTTCGGTGTTGTTCATCTAAGTGCGGATATTCACAGTTCGCATCGAGATCACTTCTAGTAGAATCCTCCCTTACCTGTAAAGGTAAGAGATAAGGGACGAATACCCCAAAGAACAAAGAGCTGACTACCTGAGGGTATTATAAAGAATTCAAGCGGATGTGTAGATTTTAAAATTCACGTAACGGCATATTATTCTTAAGTAATTTGTCAGTAAAATAACAGAATGGTTCAAATAGAGGATGATTGAAGAGTTGGAGTTGCTGATTTTAGAAGTCAGTCAGTCGATCATAGGCAGGAAGAAAGAAACCAATATAAAGGGATAAAAGGAAGAGAGCCCGCCGTGGACACAAGGAAAGAATACAGCGACACTGATATGGATTTTCAAAAATTATCCAGTGACAAAAAACGAAGGTAGACTAAGAAGGCTGCAGATTCAGAATCAGGTACGTACAGCGGGACGACATTAGTAAAAAACCGAAGAAAGTGGGGAAACAGGACGCTATCGCATCCACTAGTGGAGAGCGAACGCAAGAACAGGAAAGGAGAAACATGAACCCTCACATCGACTGAGGGAAAAACAAAGATGGACGAAGGTGACAAATATAAGAAAGTGACAGTTACAAAAGCTAGCAACACTCCAGATGGAGAATGAATATTCCAGAGCACTGAAGAGGAGTTCAAGACAACCACTAGGTTACTGGATAATGAGAAAATTGCTCACCACAAGTACGCACTAGAAGAGGAAAGAATATGTAGAGAAGGAAGATAGCGCTAAGGAAAAAATGAATAGTGGCAACCCAAATAACGAGGTTGACCCATTGATCCATACCATCAGAGCTGAGACGGGAACAACAAAAAAAATTGCAAGAGCGATGTTTATAGTGCAGGTTGAGAAAACTGCAGAAAATAAGAAAATCTTCGAAGTGAGAGATATAGGGGGTTGTGGGATCAGGGTAGAGGCTCAGAGACTGAGAACCCAAATAGGGCAATGCTATCTTTCTCAACAGTTCGGGCATGGACAAGGGGGATACACGACTCCACCTCGTTGCGTGAAATGCGGAGGAAACTACGAGTAAACTGTGAAGAAGCACTTCCGGTCAGCCTACGGGGAATGCAAAGAATTCTCGAAGAAGAAGAAAGAGTAATTAGGACGAGAAATAACAGGAAAGGCTTAACTACGGAACAGCATAAGCGAATTGGACGAACAATATGGAAACAGTAAGACAAAGCTTATTCACTATGATAGAAGAGAGGACAAAAATGTATCAATCGTTCATGGAGGTGGCAACGAAATTAACCCCGAACCTGAATATATATAACGGCCCCAACAGCACTTCAGGAGAAAAAGGACGTTATCAGACGACTGAAAGTTAAAAAAGCACCAGGAAGGGACCAGATATCTAACAGGATGCTAAGAATACTAACAGACGAATACCAGCAGCAATACCCAGAGGAATGGAAGAAGGCAGAGATAGTGATGATCCCAAAACCAGGAAGAACCTAGAGATGATTACAATCAAGGGAAAAATAACAAGGATACAAACCAATTCTGAAGAGAAGAACGAGAAGAAGACTGTAAATAGGATAGGATACATTATGGAATATAACATATAATATCTTAGGGATATAGACTATAACAGATAATAGAATATCTTAGGGAATTTTAACGCTATTGATAAAACGTAGGTAACGCTAATTAAATTGTATAAGAGGGTAGGAGTGAGGAAATTTATAAATTTTAGCTCTGAAGATAAAGATAAGGCAGCTTAGTAGTGTAGGATACCAAATTTTGTTGACTTCTAGGTCTTCGGGTATATTTTGATGGCTTCCCGCTGGGTGTGATAGAGAGATGTATTTAACAGAAACTCGATGTTTTGGTATTGTATAAGGTGTTCTTCTGGTAGCATGCTAGCGACAGCGCATTTTTCGTTTTGCAACAACCGACAACTTCGTTTGTGCTCGGTAACACGAGTGTTAATACTACGTCGTGTGCAACCGACGTACACGGCTCCACAACATCACGGTATGCTATAAACCCCAGGCGAGGATAGAGGATCACTGGGATCTTTTGGAGAACGGAGATTGTGGCGGAGTTGTTAGTAGGTTTGTAAACTGTTTTGATATGGTGTTCAAAGGATTTTTCCATCGCGGTCGGTAGTGTATTTTACATATGGCAGGTAGGTGGTCCCCAAATTTTTTGATGCTCTTTTGTGTGGATAGATTTCTGTTCTGAATTAAAACACCTTCTTATTACATGCCTCCAGTAACCATACTACTAGGTGTCGTATTTTGTTTGTTTTGCATATAAAGCATTTATTTATTTGCTATTGTTATTCATCTAGTAAGTGAATATATTCATTTGTTTTGAAATGTTGTAGCATTTAGTTAATTTTAATGGCGTATACTTTCTACAGCCCTTTTTAATATTTAAAATTCGTCACATGAATTATAATGAATTAACGAGGTGAATCTACAGTCTCTAATATTTTAAAAAGATATAAAGAGACTGGAGATTTTGTACGAAGACGCAAAAGATGTATATCAGCAATTGACTTAATTCTACTCGAATCCACTTATCTCAAAAATGAGTTACTAAATTTATTACAACTTAAAGTTAGCTCGAGAACAGTTAGACGAGGATTAAAGGAAGTGAGTTTAAAGCCAAGTTGACCCACCAAAGTTCCACGTCTTCTCCAAAGTGACAAAACTTAATGATTGCGATTTGCCAGAACACATACTCCGTGGAATATTAAGGTCGAAAAAAAAAGTTCTGTTCTGTGCAATTATGAAGGACAGTGGCGCGAAATCATGTCTATATAAGAGTTGGGGAACAATAGAGCAGCTGCAACCTCACACAGACTGTTAGTTTTGGAGATGGCGTTATAATGGTTTGGGTAGGTATTCATTGGGAGGGACGCACCGAATTTATCGAAGTTCTTGGACTAATAACTAGTGACTGCTGTATTAAAAATATCCTCGAAGATCATGTTTTGCCATATGTGGGCCACATTGGATACTTAAGCACGATAACGCTCGACCACCCTCAGCTGACAGTGACTAATTATCTTGATGAAGTCCAGATTCAAAAATTAGATTGGCCACTATTTAAGCTCAGATTTAAATCTTCTTAAGCATTTGTGGGATGAGCTAAAACTTCGTATACGACGAAGAAATCCTTTTCCAAATGCACTGGAAAAGCTTCAATTTGCGATACATTACGAATTGAATGCAATTCTTAAAGAATATATTCAAACTCTAATTAGTAGCATGCCGAGAAGGATGCAAGCAGTAATTACACTTCGAGGTGGGAATACTCCTTATTCACTATGCCCTTATATTCCACTCAAAATGTTTTATTTACCTCGGTAGCTTTTAAGTTGAAACTAATTGTTGTTCATTTTCATAATATTTAGCATTAATTTTTTTACGATTTTTTGTCAATAATTATTTAATACTCGTTATATAAAATCTGTAAAATAAGCTGTTCATTCTTGTTTGTTGTGTGTTAATCGTTAAAATTTATAAAATGAAAAAAATTTAAAACTAAAATATTCGATAATTTTGTGCATGAGTTTATAATATAATGCTCAATAAGCTCAGTCGACATTGCAATTCCCATGAATGTGACTGGTATTAGAAGGCTGAGAAGTTTTTTTTGTACTTAGAGTTTGATGGTGCAGTAGTTGGTGCGTGCTCGGCAATGGAGCTGGTCTTTTTGAACGTAGTCTGGATTGACTTTACTGCGAGGAGTATAATCTCAGTTCCTATTAACGTGGTTGTTGGGATTGTGCGCCAGGACATATGCTTTTCTAAGGGCGGTTGTTGCATCAGCTTTTTCAGTTCCATGGAATATTGGGTAAGCTTATGGTTGGGAACATCTAGGTCTTACACATCTAGTTCTTGTAACTGTTTTGCTGGCATGTTTGGTATTTCATTGGTCGCTGGCATGCCGTTGCAGCAAATGAAAGGAATGTCCACTGGGTGGTTTCTGTATTGTGATGTTTTGGACATATTTCGAAGTTCTTGAAGCGTGGACTCATTTATTACCCATAAAGGCATTGCAATCGCATTGGATTTGCATCACTGAATTTGTTGATGTGGTTTGTGTTACGACATCTTCCCTTTTACATTTGATAGTAATGGCCAGTGGTCTCAAAATTCAGCTCAACCAAAGGTTTACCTTAATCACTCGAATATTATAGTTTTCTGCATATAATATCACTCTTTCGTTTCGAGTCTCGTATCGTAAACATCGTTAGAAATTCGACATGCCTCCCAAGACAAGCGGTAAAGCTGCAAAAAAGCCAGAAAAGCTCAAAAGAACATTTCAAAGGCTGACAAAAAGAAGAAGCACAGGAGGAAGGAAAGCTATGTCATTTACGTTTACAAAGTATTGACACATAAATGTACATCCCCATACCGGTATTTCCAGCAAGGCCATGAGTATCATGAACAGTTTCGTCAACGACATTTTTGAACGTATTGCTGCTAAAGCTTCGTTGTCTGTTGAATGTTAAATGGCTTTGGAACAAATCTTATGATGTTTAGTTTATCGCTTGCAGTCACACAGGTCTTCGAAGGCTGTGCATAATAACGAATTGTTCTATCTTGATAAGTTTTGTCTTCATTGAAAGTTATGATGAAACCCTGTTCGATCATCCAAAATTGGGAAAGGATAATGGTGATTAAGGGTATACATATAAGGATTAACTAATGGAATTTTTGAGGACAAAAAATGATTTTAGTGTTAACCTGAAAAGTTTCTATTTCGATCAAATCGATGTACAGAGCAACATTTGAACTATAAATAGGAAGTGGTAAATTATCTTCATGAAGTGACTGAGAAGTCTTATGAAAGGAATTTACCAAATCTAACTGTCTAAAATTTTTAACCAAACTAAAGAGACTGCAGTTAAAACATCGTTGAAAGTGTTTTCTATGGAATGTCACTCTCCATTAGGCTTTCACACAGGTCCAAGGTATTGATTTGAAATTCATGAGAATCAAAATCATTTTGAAATAAATGAAATTGACTGCCTTATTTTTTCAATATCACTCGCGTTTTTTTTTTTGGTAAAGTGTTGTTGAGGCCCTTAATGACTGAAGTTGTTACAGATATTTATTTTAACTGAGTCTCGAATTTAATGTTGTACTTTAGTAATTTTAGTCATACAATCATTTACTAATTCACCATCTGCTGCACCTAAATTTCCTAAAATAGCTTTCCAAACTGATCCTAGTCCACGTTCTGTTCTGTTAGTGGTGTAAGTTTGAATATCACCGCATATGTCTGTTTATTTAACTGAATTTGAAAATTAAGAAGCTAACATGTTTTTGTGTTAGTTGTGTTTTCCTTAGTAGTTTCCAATTCGGTTTAGTATAGCAGTATTATTTGAAATCGCTTCTCTGAAAGGGCGACCGGTCTTTGTACACAAGAAGTGTTCATCTGTCATTAGAAATGTTAAGTCTGTTTTCTTCGTGGAAGAAAACTCCTATTGTATTGTTAACGGTTGTAAGAGAGTTTTGTTGGAGGTTCACGTCTGAAAACTGTACACAATATCAAAAAACGATTTAATACGTCCCAAAACTCACAATTCTTTTAAAAATAATTTAATTCTCAAAAAAAATTGTTCTTGGCAAACTGACTACTTTCGAGGCTATAAGTGCCCCCCCATCCTGAGAGTAACAGTAACTACATATCAAAAAAAATCTTATTCACCAAGACAAAACAGTCAAAGGATCGCCCCACTGGCACTAAATATCTTAGGATTATTACTTATTGGTGGTGATGGTACCTTAGATTGTAAGTTTTTTGGGAAATCTTATACGGAATTTTTAACGGTATTTTCTTTAAAAATGGCGATCCGAGCTCAGGTATCAATGAGAAGTTTAAATTTTTCAGAAGCATCGCCAATGTAATATAAAGTTTTGTTATTTACTGTTAAAAGAGGACTTGGACCGGAAATTGGCATTTAGGTCGAACTCTTCCAGACTTAAATTCTCGGATTGGGTTTGGACTTTGGAGATGTTAGTTGTTGAAACGGGGGCTTATCGAGGCTTGCGAGAGCTAGAAATTCTGTTATCCGGGACGATTCAAAGGTGTAACGGAGTTATTTTCTACAGTTTGTTCAATGTCATAATCGACAGTATTTTGACTGAATTCGTCATAAATGTATGGACTATTTTTAGTACTATAGCCACAGTCGCTTACTGAATATTCCTGATAATCAATATTTAAGTGTACATTAAAATGATGCGGCCCTTTTAGACGATACTGAGGGTTTGTCTGTATTACAGCAGGTCCGAATTGATTTGGCTTAAAAGGGAGTCTTTGGAAATTCATTGTTCCAAATTGTTCACCTTGATGATTGCTATTATTTGAGGCTGGGTTTAGCCATGAAGACTGATTTGACTCTACTAAATTAGGTCTTATATTTTGCATGTAAGACTGAGGTTTATTTTGATGTCGCAACCGACAATCTACAGAAAGTTAGCCATTTCATTGATAACTGAAACATTTGGAGGGTTGAATTGGTTTTCGAATATAAAACGAGGGCTTAGTGTGAACAGATTTATTTATCTTCTATTCTTCGAAGTAAGGAAACTAAAGTTTTCTTCTCATGCTGCAATGTGCCTCCAGAAGATCTTTGAGGTTGTTGGCACACATTATTTGGCCTAAATGAGGCCCTAATCTGGTATGTAGTGTATTCAGTACCATGGTGACGAAATGGTATGTCTGAGCTTATTTCTGCACATTGGTTAGATCTGACGATTTTTGAATACATGAGTGCGTTTTCTTGCTCAAAACTTGGAGTCTGTTACAGAATCTTAACGAAGATTCATTAGAGAATTGTTCATAGGCTGCAAATCTATTTTTGTTTAAACACAACTATAACTTTTAAAACTGAAATGAAAAAATAACAACAAAACTGACAAAAGTTCTTAGTAATAATGAATACAACGTTAGAGCAGTTTTACAATATATAAGATAATAAATACATACTGAATAAGCATAACCGACGTTGCAAATCCATGGATGTTGGCTATACAGAAATATGGCACACCACTTGTCGCTGAGTCAGTTTGGGAACGGTAAATAGAATAGTTGCTATATGCGTTCATCCTAAGTTATATGATATACGTTATAAACTCATATAACATATAGGTATATAATTAAAAACGTGATTTTAAATCGAAAATTTTCTGTAAATCCGAAAAGAAAAGTTTCACTTGCATCTTGATTTCTTAAATCAACACAATTTTATAATTCTAATTTACCTTATTAACTAATATCACTAATTCTTAATTGTGATTTTGTACTTGTATAGATACTTTAGAACAAAAAATGCAACAAACATGATAAATTATTCTTTTCATGTCCTATCTCGGAACAAATATTGGAATTACATGGGTATTTTTGCTTTTCTAGCAGTTACTTAACAACAACTAAGTTAAAAGATACTAATACGGGGATTAGAAATTCAAAATGCCAAGAATTTTCAGCTTCCAATTCTATTAATTGAAGGGCTTCGGGATGTGATTTGCGCACAGTTACACTCTTGCTTTCAAACATGGACAGGGCAATGTACATCGAATAAGAGATGATCAGTCCACGATTTAATCAGTTTTCTAAAATTGCTGTTACAGGACAGATATTCTCTAGCCTGACAGTTAATCGAAGAATGTTTGGAATGGGGATGATCACATCCAGACCACTTTTGATAACTTCCTTTGACACCAATATATAAGCCTGGAGTACCGCAAAATGCTCCACGAAATGCCGTGTGCTTCAGTGCTAAATCCGTGTATTGTTTGGGAGGGCATAATTGCAGCATGTGTGTCAGGTGGTTTCGAGCAGTTTTATGTTATGGCTACCATATAATATTTTATTTTACGCTGCCAAAATACGAAACCATCACGAAATTAATCATATTGAATATATTACTCTCCTGAATAAATAAGCGGTAAAAACCATTTAAATAAACAAGGTCCTCTATAAAGGGATTGTGTTTGAGCACTTTTTTTAGAAAATAACACCACAATTTACTAAATTACTGTATATTTACAAACGTTTCAGGGTCTAGTTCAGAACACGTTTTCATGGATTCTTTGTCATTGACAACGGATCCATTACGGAATTAGAAATTTGAATCCATTAGTTGACTAGAAGCGACAGAGTAACATCTAGACGGCTATGAGGGTCATTATTATCATATAGACCAACTAATTCTAGAATAATAACCACAGCGGGGCTACTCATTATTTTTTCTGTCAAATTCATAATGGACATTTCTTCAAAAACAAGTACATTATATATATATATATATATATATATATATATATATATATATATATATATATATATATATCGCATCCAGTACAGTACAGAAAGATACCTTATGTTTGTTATTGCAATCGATAGGATCATAATTTAGAACAGAGACAATAAAACAACGGAAAGAACAACCCTTAACCGGAGACACAGCACAATATTTGCGGACTTAAGGAGCATAAAACAATTTTATTAAAGTCGTAAAAGTAAAAATATAAACCGATAAATACGACGAAAAATGAAAATGTAAATTTCATGAACGTGTATTCACTCACAAAACAGGTTATAAAATATCCGAGTTTTCGACATTTGCTCGCTCAGAGTGCAATTGCAATATTCTTCTCAGTAATGTTGTTTCTGATAACAGGTTCTCGTTCCATAAGTTGGACTTTTGGAATTCCACGAATCTATTATGAACTCAAAGGAAATGTTCTAAAAATATACATATGAACATTGAATTTCTGGGTTTAAGTAGAGTAAACTTGTAGAACGAAAAAGTAGCATTAGATGTAACAATTAATTCTGTGAAAACAGAAATTCTTTAATTTAATACCAAGTAACTCTTACTAGTCAAGACTTGTAAATTTTTATGCACGGAATAAAGACATATGTTGACTAATATATAAATTAATATATGAATAGTTGTAGTATAAACGTCTAATAAACCATTTGTGAAAAATTGTTTATGTATTTAGCTCAATTATTTAAAGCAATATTTGCATGCACAAAAAATACATCACCAGAATTTTGTGTTATTGTTACGAACTTGTATAAAGTAGTTATCGAAACATTTAACTAATATCCGTATAAGACTTATTAGTCAGTCGTGACGAACAATCTTACATTATGGTTTGTCGTACTTGATTTGTGTAATCATTCATTTTTCTAGTAATTTTTGCAAGTGAACTTGTATCTTAGGAACATGCTAAATAAACAAATACTTTTCAAACAATCTTTTCGCTGATGTCTGTCCAAGCAATTACGTTCATCTGCGCTATATGTTAGGAGGAATGTACGCCCTTATAGAAATTTAGTAGATTTCTGAACAAATTGGTTCAGGTATTGCTCAAGAGTTCTGTTGAACATATCTTCAGATTGTGGGCGTAAGGTAATTGGCTGAACACCTAGACAACCGACCGATACTGTCTCTACAGTTACTGCTCCTGTGGACGCCTTTAGTTTCTGGGAATGGTCCAGAGGTATCGTTAACAAATCTTTCAAAAGGAATACCTTACCTCCTAGGGAACTGTGGATACTTTTCATATAGGATTTGGTTACTATTCCGGCCGCGCTTTCCTAAATTTTCTTTACAGTTGATTTCTCACCTCTAAGAAAATCCCATTGAACCCATAACGACTTAAAAATGATCGAATGGCTAAAAAGAAGTCTTTAGCCATTACATTACTTACGGTAACTGTCTCAACTTTATTTCATACATAGATCAGAAAAACTGCCAAAAAAATGTGTGACTTACCTTTGGTAACTACTGTTTCTTGGCACTTTCTTCTCATTATCTCTTGATGGAAACTTTAAATTTTATCATAGGTTTAATGTACAACTAATTCTTGCACTTTGTTTTAATAGAGTTAATATCACTTTCGACAATTTTATTTTCAATTATTCCATAATACAGGTGACTATTATTTGGCTTTGTTTACATTTTCTTCGCCTCTGCTAATGCCCAACATTTAGTTAAATAACCAATTCTTCCGTTCTTAATTTTGATCACCACTTGTCTATAATAATTAACTTGTTACTTAACTAATGCCCGTGGTTATAAACTAGATACAACTGTGGACAGTACTTTCTAGCTTGGCGCATACAATTTAAAAGACCGTATCTTTATTATTAGTTATTCGTGAGGAGTGTACTTTCGTAAGGGTATATCCCAATGTCTACCTTTCGGGTTGAATCATCTTATATTATTTTGCGTTGTTTCCTTATTTCCAACTGGTCTCTTTATCAAAATGTGAACCAGAAGATCATCATATTCAAGCAATGTTTTCTAATATGACAATTTTTATTAAGTTGCTATTAAACCAAATAAAACGCAATTATCCTAGTATTCCTTTACTAGGACCATTTCAATTTTCTTTAAGAGGGTTGTTTAAATATATATTGTTCATGCAATAACAAAAATTATTTTGGTAAAATAAATGTGCTTCTAAAATTTAATATTCTGATATATATTTTTTTAATTCATAGTTTATTCTTGTAAAATACCTTAATGAGAACGTTGTATTATTCAGATCAAATGTATTTGGAAGGCTATTATTATGCTCTTTAATTTTAGTATGCATACAATAAATTTATATTTATCTATCCAGATTCGGCAAATTAGCGTTATGGTAGTTTTCAGAAACATTAAATTAGTGATGAACAGAATTGTACAGTAGATAATTTTGTATTCAAAGCATGAATTCGTACCTCATTTATCTTAAACACTGGAGTATGAAACAAAGAAAAAAATAACTTGGCGACAAAACAGTAAAAGACAGTCATTAAATTAACCCTTTGTATCACTTCTAATTAAAAAAGGGGCTGCAAAGACAGACGCTTGGATATCCAGTGAAATGAGAGAGCCAAAACGTCTTCGAATACACTCTGGGGAGCCCATAAATTTCAACGTTAAGAAAAGATTCAAGTAAGATAATAACTCACGTCCAAGTTGGGGAAAAATAACTAAATATAATTTCAGAATAAAACATAAGGATATGGTCTTCGTGAAATATCACGAACTTAGGTTTTTCTTTTATTTAACACACGTAAAAAATGAATATCTTGTGTGTTCCATATATGGTGATATGGAACTCGAAGCAGAAGTAAATGAAACTGTTGTGAAAGATTTACAAAACGCTGTATGAAAGTCATTTATATTGTTTGTGAAGTGATTTATAGTAAAATATTGCATCAGAAGTATATTTCAAGTAAATACTGTCGGAAAAATTTGGGAAATGTCAAATAAATGGAAATTATTTAATACTTCATTTATGTAGGGCATTTTGATTGCCATTTGATTTGACATTGACATGATTTGTTCAGGCCAGTTCATTGTACTTGTCTTGCAAATTGCCCAATAGTCACAAAAGGAGTAAAATTGTTCCAAAGAGTTCGTTTTATGTGTTCGTTTTTTCTTATGAGTGGCAATAACTCCAACTTTCCTTTGTTTCAAAGAACCAGATTATATTGAGAATATTGTTTACTTTGATAATTGTATTTGTTTCATAAATATCTTAACTACATTTGACAAATATCTATATATAAATAAGCGAAGACAAAACGGTTAGGTACCATTTTCTCCTCTGTTTCTCGACCGATTTTCTATATTTTTTATTTGTTTAGTAGCTATTGACGACCTTCAGTGCAGAATATATAAAGAATCTTTATTTATATCTTTTAAAATAACTAATTTTGAGATACATTATTAATAAAATTCAAGTGTGTGGCGCCAACTATGAACAATATTCGAATTTTAACGGTCGTCAACCGGAAAAATCCAATTGTGGACAATCGTAGTGAGGTATAAAACATATTAATAAGTTTATCGACTTTTGCTGTGAAAGCCTTTTTTTCTATTCATTTATGACGTTAATTTTTTACAAAAACGATGACAGCTATTACTAAAGTGACCAAAGCGAATGTGTTTACCTATACGAAGTTTACGCATTTACAGAAGAATCCAAATGAAAAGTTTTATGTAAGTACACAATTTAGAGATTCTAAAGCTAATTGATACATTTAATGTCCGAACCTGAAGAGTTGAGTATGTACATTCTTTTAGTCATGAGTGTCTCACAAATCTAATAACAATTTGCATATGCATCCATTATCAAAAGCTACGAAAACACTCAGGAGATGTGATATACAAATATATTTTCAATTAGTTATATTTATGCCATTTGCAAATAAAACTTGAATAAGTATGACAGTATTAGCAATAAAATAAGACGAATCAATTTGCAGTGTCATTTGATATAAAGGTAATCTTATACATTAATTTTAACATCTCATCTAAAAATTAGCAGTCAGTCAGAAATTATTTAATGTTCTTTTAACGCGATGTGATATGGTGCAAATATATTTTTTCTTATTTATCTAATAATATAATAACTATAATGTTTGTTTATTTACATGCATCTTATTTATATGTAATTCTCGCAAACGGCACTACGATTTTATCGAAATTCCATTTCGGCGTTTTGGCATGTACAAATCGGGATCAATGTTATTACCGAGAAAGAACGAGATTGTGACAATTGAAACTGCTCTAGAAAAATGCATTCAATACAAATTTATGTGTAGGATCTTGTAAGAATTTTATCACTACTGGATATTTTTCTAACATTACATTTTTACAGTTGAACCTTTCAAGATTTTAAAGTAAAAAGTGCTGGTTAGGCGATTTTTTGGTTAAAAAAAGTAAAAAAAAAGTTATGTAAAAAAAGTAAAAAAGTCATGTGTTCTTATGTTAATTTGAGGCCCTCAATGCCTCAATGAAGTTGCCATGAGCAGTTACATATGCATATATATACTGACTGAGATATAAGGCGCTGTAGGTTATAATTATACATGGTGATTCCAGAAATGTGACAAACAAAATGTTTTATTGGGTGACCCATAAACAGTTGCATACACACAGTGTATTATATGTATATTGGGTAGTCAATAGACAGTTATATATACAGGGTGGTGGAAAAATATTATAAAGTGGAATTATTGTAATGAGTATTTTATTAAGTGTTAGAGAGTTGAAATTAAACTGAATCACTTCATCTTGAGGAAAAGTAGACCAAATATCCGATTATATGTATATATGTATGTACCTACCAACATTTTTGATGAACCTTTGCATTTACGAGTAAAGCTCGGTCACTCATGTACAACTAATTAAACATACAAATGGAAATTGAATAAGTATTTGTAGTGAAATGAAACAGAAATTTCGATTCAAATAGAATTGTCATTTACGTTTATTTGTTATATTATCTTACGTGTTAACAGCTTAATTATTTAATTTTAAGAAATTTCATGTTAACTAAATTTTTGTCTTTAATTTCCACTTACTGCCTCTTTGCCATAGCTTATATCATTAACCTATGCATTAAAAATGTGCTCACAAAGAAACTCCTATTAATTACATGTGAAAAACAAGTTGAATTTTGTTAGGAATTGACACAGTTGGTCGAATTTCGACCACTGGGCGATCGCTAGTTAAAGATAAAATTTAAAACAAAACAAGCTAATGATAGTTTCTGTCTTTACTTGATGAAAATTCTTTTTTGTATTATATTAACATAAACAGACTTAAATTTATTTACTATTGACAATTGTTTCACCAGGTTACTGGCTTCTTCTGAATACAAAGTAAGACAGTCTTAGTGTGTTTATTTTAATATAATATTAAAATACACTAAATTATTATGATATGTTTAGTTCACATAATTTTACTTGTTTAATCTGCAATAGTCACAGTCGTCTACGTGCACTTTTGGCAAAGAATTCAAACTTAATACTAGTGTCTCGGTAGATTAAACAAGATGCATTTTTGGATCAGCGATATTAATAACGAAATGGCTGTCTTTGACATTGCAGTTGTTTTCATGTTGTTTTATGTATGGCGTTTTGTTCGTATCCCTACCTTTATTTTCAACAAGCACATTTCATTAAGGGGAGAATTTTAAATTCGCTGAACCACTTGCAAATTGTGGTGTCTGATGTTATTCAAATTTATAATTTATTATTAAAAAAATTGGTAGAAGTATCCGTACTGGAAATATTTACCTTAATATCAGACTGCAATGGCATGTCCATTACAGCTTATGCTAGAAAATCGATTTTAGAGAAAATATATAATGTCTTTTTCAATTTTCACAAAATACTATAAATCTCGAAGTTTATTTTCGTTTTTGTGTTTCTCATCATGAATTTACATCAAGTATCTGCCACAACCATCCAAGATTTCCCATGTATTGTGATCTAGATTTTGCTTTATCTAAATGTGCAACCCAAAAGAGATATTCTTTCCCTATTGCAGCTGTATGTGTGTGTGGACATTGTGGTGGGGTACCATTTATCAACAGTTTATTGATCCTCTGCCTTGGGAAAAATATTTGTGGTATAAATTACATGCCAGCCGACCACTATTACTATTTTAGGTCAGTTCTGGGCAGGTATGATCTCATCACAGTTATAAATGTCCAAAGAGACAAAATGGAACTTTAGTTTTAAATGTCGGTGATATGTTTTAAAAAATCTCAGATCCAGTTTCCAGGTTTGATTTCGTTTATCTACTAATCTTTATTAATTATATTTTCTGACGTACTAAGAGTTATTGTGAAATTCATAAAATTGAGCACAAACAAACCCTTATTCCTTTATATTATTTATATTTTGATATTTACCAGATGTATGAGTTTATGTTTTATTTAAGTAAAGACTAATTTAATTTTGAATCAACAGATGCATGCGTATCACTAAGAACTACTTAGTAATATGCTACAAATGATCAGAATTTTATCTTTTGATTTAAAATAAATACAAGAAGTAAATCGGATTATTTTTACAAACTTATGAATAAGAAAAGCGTGCAACTATTCAGATGGCAGATAGAATTGTTCTCTAATTTGGATTGAAAGGACAATGAAACAAATGACATTGTTCGATAAATAGGGATTAATAAATTGCGTTGAATTTTCAATAACGTTAAAAATAAGTTTTGTTTATTTTGCCTAAGTATTTGTAAGGCTATTAACTAACCCAAAATCTTATTTATTTTGTTCTTTTCAATTAACTACTAGACATCTATGTGAGCTAAACTCCAATTACATATAATGGATCAAGTCTACATCATTCCCAGTCAAATGGACACAGTTTCGAGGGATTCTTACATAACGGTGACTACCGATATTCGGATTTAAATACTGTGTGCAATTGATATATTCAATAGCTAGTCCGGTAGACGGTTTTAATCCATTTTCGTTGTCTGGTATCATCCTTACGCAGGCAACACTGATTGTCTACAGCTACCCGATTTGTACACCTATTTCCGGTAGATTCGCAACATATGTTTAATCTCTTAATTAAACTCCTTGGGTTCCACACTGTATTTATCTTTCCGTCATGTGGGTATACCGGGGAACTATCTAATTCCATTTTGGTGAGCACGGCAGGAATTATATTTGTGCTTAGCCCTACAAACTCCAAAGATCAATTGCAATCCGATGAATGATTTATTATAAAACATTTACTAGTTTCTTAATTGTTTGTGCATCTCTCTTAATAAAATTCACCGACCCATGGTTCAATATCTTCTTTGGCCTGTGACTTCACCGCAAATGAGCTCAAGTGTCTAAATAATTATACTCGTACTAACTACCCTGGGGACAATAACCAATAAATAAACCAATAACTTGTTTGAATTAGCCCTCTTAAAGTGATTGGGTATGTTTATTATAAAGTACAGTTTTTAACATCTTTTATGAAAGTAACAATCTTCAGTTCATCTGAACACAAAAATTTTCATTTGGACAATTTCATTCTTTATTATAAATATCAGAAACTTTAAAGCCTTTGCTAAATTGTTTTAACATTTAGCGTCCTAAATAAATAAGAACCTTCATTATTATTAGTTAGTGGAGATTTTACATTACCAACGAACGAGAAACCTTTATTTATTCACTGTATAATCATTTGCCTGTTGAACTAGCTGATAATAAAATAAAAACACTTGTTGGTGTAATAAGTCAACATCAGTAATTCCGCCAGAGTTCAACACACAAAGGTCTATAATTTATACTTTCGCTACATCGCGGGGTTATAACTTCTTCTTTGATGCATTATGCAATATTACACTAAAACATTGGTAATTAACACTCTTTGATAGGATTTCAGTTCTGCGCCCTTTCTTATCCCTTTTCTTCGTCCGTCAGCGTTCCTTATTCACTCATTCAGTCTGTTGTATAGAAAATGTATACAAGTACATTAAACCTTAACCAAAAGCTACTAATTACGTAAATATACTATTTATTTCTGTCTAAAGGTTTGAACGGCAAAACTCAATAATATGAAAATTTTAGGGCCCATTTGTAAATTATAATATTTTAAGCGTATTGTAAATATCATTACGTGAATAAATAAATGTATATATTATAATTCATCTCTCTACTAATCGACAAATCGATAATCGCTTTCGAAAATTAATATTGACAAGTTAACTAAATCCATTAATTTCAGTGTTTAAACATTTCCTGTGACCTTTATGCTTTATATCTGTCAGAATTATGTATAAATTGTTACAATCCTGGAAAATATTCAATCAATAGGCCGACCCGGATATCAACAGGCATTGTTGACTTGAAAATATCTATTCGTTATTACTATGTAAGTGTAATTCGTAGTTTCGAGCAGATCATTATTCAAAACCGCCTGTCTGCTCAATATGATATGATAGATTATATTTCTGCTTTCACTGTATTACTTTTCGCAAAAGCCTGTGCCATTTTTCATAAAAATAATTTCTTCACGGATGTCAAAGTAATAGTTTCACTTTCAGTGTTAAAATTCCAGGTGTAATTGCATATCATACTAGGATCTAACAATCAAAAATTACCTTCTATTGATATATTCTGAATACAGAGCAAGTTTTTCTAATAATTTTATGAGTAAATTACAAAAATAAATCAATACTAGATAAAATCTAACATTAAAATGTGTATTTATCTATAGATAATAAATATTTGTACTTGAAATCTATTAAACACTGGCTAAATGTGTTCTACTTGTAACATTCAGTGTTGCCGTACGCTTCTATTTTTATGGAGAGAGCAGAGAGCGAGGCAGATTTTGGTTGTAGAATTTTAGGATCAATGTTCATCAAGGTTAAACTATACAATTGTGAGAGTTATTCTCAAATTTAAAATCACTCGTTTTTTCAGCTTTTGGTATCAAAAGTTGAGGTTTCCAAATTGTCTTCTAAATGTTATTTGTGGCATGTTTTCTTGGGAATAACACCACAATTGAATTAAATAAGCTGTATATTGAAAGAAAATACATGTAATGTATTCGATGACAAATTACATATAATATCCAAAAAAATGTATGAATTTGATATTGCGTGCGGTTTTAGTTCAATGCTGTTTCAATGCAAGTATGTAATTGACGAAGGACCTTTAGCGGAACAATCAATAAAACATTGTATCGTCGTGTAAATTAAATCACCAAATAAAAGATAATCACTGACCTTTTACGTCGAAGCTCTGCAGGTGGTGTTTTCTTGGTTCTTCTTTCTTCAGAGGCTAGCCCTGCAGCGGCAGGAACTGTTTTTAGAGCTGAGTGTAAGCAACTCGATTACTGACAAATGTCCAACGGTGCGGGGAAGAACTAAGCCATGAAAGGACTACCGTGGAATCTGACCAGCAACGAATCACCTTGAACAACAAACGACTATTGAATTGCTCATAAACATAATGAGCTAACTTAGCGGTAAGAACTGAAGCACATAGTTCCAATCTGGGAAGTGAGAAAGTTTTGAAAGAGGCAAGTTTCGAGTTAGACAACAAAAAAACTTTGACGAAATCCAGATGCGGTTTCGAACACAAAATAAACAACAGCGGCATAACCTTTCTCAGAAGCATCACCAAATGCGTGAAGTTCACAACTAGAAAATTTTTCTATAGCAAGCAGGCGAGGCAAAACTAAATTCTGCAAGGTCAACACAATAGCGATAATGTCTTGCTGCAACTTGGAACCGATAAACAAACAATCATTCAAAGATAACCGATGAGGTATCTTAGCGGATGCATTAAACACTACACGAAGTTTGGTTGTGCTACTAGCAGGTTTCAAAACACAATCATGCGGTATGTAGTAACAATCAGAAACAGTAGATGGATCAGGAACCAACTCCATATGATCAAGCTCTAAATACTCTTTGAGAAAATCACAATATTGTTTGTAGAGATCTGGTTGCTGTAGACGACGTCTTTCTAAAGTGTAGAAACGTTGTACGGCGAGATTATACATTCCATCAAAAGCAGGAAGTGTATTTCGAAAAGGAAGAGGCACAACGAATCTACCTGAATCCAATCTCCTGCATCCCTCGGAAAATATTTTTTCGCAGATAAGATCATCAGGGGACTGACTGAACCAGTGCGGTAGGAACATCTTCAATTGTCTAGAACCTTTGGAGTGAATCACCTAATGATACTACATCTTCAATTTGACAAAAAAGCGAAGTTGGGTTTATGACTGACTGAGAGTGAGAGTTAGCAAAACTGGAAGACACTCTACCCATAAGGATGTAACCAAACACTGTGTTAATAGCATCAGGAACACCTTCCTTTCCCAGAAGGCGTCCATCCAACAAAATTTGAGAGAATATATCGGCACCTAACAAAAGGTCAATAGCCCCTGGGCTATTGAAACCAGGATCAGCAAGTTTCAAATTGGTTAGATTTGCCATATTAGCGATATTAATGGGCGCAACGGCCATATCATTGCAAATGCGGGGTAAAACAATAGTATCAACAACAAAATTGCACTCGCGCTTTACTATAGAGCTTAGAAAAAGGGTAAGAGAGCCCTCGGCAGAGGTACTCTGCACAGAACCTAGCCCGTTGAGTTGAATCGAGGCGGGCATAGGTCGGAAGCCAAGGCGTTTCACGGCCTTGCTCGCAATGAATGATGTTATGCTACCAGAATCTAGCAGACATCGCAAAGTTTGATAAGAACCGTGCTTATCTAATACCTCAACTAAAGCGATAGATAACAACACATTTGAATTGTATGACAAAACTGAACTATGACAAGAAGTCTGCGGTAGAGAAGTTTCGGGACTTTCAACAGTATTAATGGTACTGGATCCATCAGATGTGGAAGCTAGTTTTGCGGGGAGAGCACTAGATTCAGACCGAATGCCTGAATCACCACGATTTACAAAATGAAGCAATCTGTGATGGCGTTGTTTGCAGTTGCGGCAAGTGGATAAAGATTTACAGCGATTCGACTGATGAGAATCGCCTAAGCAATTAAAACAATGTCTAAAATCTTTAACAAACTTAAACCGCGCGTATACTGATTTGTTCAAAAATTCAGAACATTTGTAAATCGCATGATCGGATTTACAAACTAAATAATTTCTATTCTTAGTGACAAACAATGATGTAGTGAAACGAGAAGAATGTTGCTTTGAATTCAATGGCAACACTTCGCTTTGCCTTGCTGGATAATTCAACATGTTCAAAGGCATCGCAATGCTTCGACAAAAAATCAACAACTTCCGAGCGGATCGGAAAGTCATCTTGAGCGGTCACAGTACCATGGTAAAGTTCAAATTTAGCGGCTAAATTCTTTGGAACTCGTTTCAACATCATCTGAACCATACAAAAATCCCACTGATTTACTGGTAAACCCAAATTCTTCAGTGCTTCTAAATTATCACTGAAGTCATCCAATAACTTCCGTACCTCTGAAGGGTTATCTGAAGTTAGTTGGGGGAATTGTTCTAAAGCTGACCAATGAGACTCCGCTATTAAACGAGTTCGCTTGAATTTTTTCAAGTGTTTCATAAGCACTCACGTAATTGTTTTGTGTTTAAAATTCTTAATAACCTCAAAAGCAGGCCCTTTTAAAGCTAACTGCAAATATTTGAACTTCTGCATACTGAGTTTTTCATTATTGTGAATTAATGAATCAAACAAATCAACAAAAGTACCAAATTCCAATATGTCTCCACTAAATGAAGGCAAATCAATGCGCGGCAAAGTAATACTTTCCTGTTCCCGAACTATATTTTGTGGCGTAGAATTCTGAACAGATTTCAGTTTAGCAAAAATAGATCTAATTGAATAAAACAATTTTTCAAATTTATTGCGAATGTCATCCTCAAAGTCAAAATAATCTTTTGTATCTGAAATTAAACCAACAATCGAATTGTGATGTTTAAAAAATTCTGAATGGATTGAATCAACTATATCAATCATGAAAAAAACAATTCAACGTTGTCACCTCTTAAGGCTTCTAATCTTTTAAACTCCGATTGTCGGTGATTTTTAAATTTACGTAAATTTTCAGCGGTTTTTGACATCTTAACAATAAATTAAAATCACTGTGTTACGTAATATTTTTGCCGTAGTTACTCAGTAGAAATAAACGCGTTTAAGACCGGTCAAAATATTGCTTTTATTCGTCCGTCGCGTTAGCGATCGATAACCTACCGTTTGCGCGCTGATTTTGCCTTATTATTATGTTTGGTTCTGTTATTTTTGAAGGATGTTTGAATTTGACCTGTTGAGACGAATTGATTTATCGAATATTTTTGGTTGGCATTGTGTGTTTCTTGACAGTTGTCATTGTCGTCGACAAGGCGGGAAGGATGTGCGTCTAGAAAATTGTGTGAGGTTAACTGGAGAAGTCGTGCAGTTGTTTTTAAGGGATTTTCCACTAGTATACTGACTTTTGATAAGCGATCCGAGTTCGGGAGTTATATGGAAATCCCTACATTGTGTTCAAGCATATTCTAGTACTGTTGCTTAGTTGCTGGGATACTTCTCTCATTGAGGATTTGAAAACTTCTGTTGTTGCGTCATTTTTCAGAGTGGTCATGGTATTTGGGGCCACCCTCACAATGAAACCTTTGGTATAAGAACCCCTTTGGTTGATAGGGTAAGTGAATTTTGTTTGTACACTAGCCGATTTCTCGTATTGTCAGACTATTGATAGATATTTTCTTTTTTTAGGGTTCTTGTTCTTCTTCTTCTCTTCCTTCTACTTCTTTTTCTACTGTTGTCGTATTTCTTCCATTTGTTTTTGTTTCTACGTGCGGCGTTTCTGTTTTTGTTCTCCATCCAATGAGATTGGGGTTATATTTTGCTGTTCTATTATGACACTAGAACACAGACCTATTCTATTGATTAGATTTATTGTATTAGAGGAATGTTTAAATATTTGTATCCGGGTTATTCAGGATCTCACATGTTTATATCTACAGTTTGAATCTCTGTCCATAAGTGTATATTTGTTTCATTTTATTTTTTTTACTTAGGTATATTTAACTTTAACATTCTAAGACTGTTTGCATTAATAGAGTGCCCTATGGCATATTTTAGCGCCTTGTACTAGTCTGTTCGCGCAAATTAAACTTATATTTTGGAACTGTTGTATGCTTATTATTCCTTTTGATTACAACATTTATTTATTTATATTTAGAAATCTAGAGCCCCCAAATTAGCAAAAATTACTACAGCAGATATTTTAGGAGGGGTAGGTGTCCTGATTATGTGTATTTAGAAGGTATACGGGAATCTACCTGGCGCCCTTGTTTTCTCTCTTTATTTATATCGCCAAGCAAAATCTGGCATATACGTTCAAATAAAACGAACCCTCCCGTCTTCACTGAGACTACCGGACATACCTTCTTCTGCCCTTATATAACTAGGGTGGGTAGGAATTTGGCGTCACGTAACAAATTGGCTTACCAATTTAGCACCAACGTGTGGCGTGGCAACTGTAACGCCACTGAACAAATCTAACACGATAGAACGAATCAAAATACTATTCCAAAAATGTACTGTTGAAGTCGAAAATATCTGACCAAATGTCAAATAAATTCAAAACAATTTAGCAAAATAACCAAACAAACAAAACGAGCTCTTGTAAGTTTTTTAAAGCGGCAAAAAATATGCGAAATTTATTTCCAACGGAATGAATGAATATCCCGAACTTGCTTTCTCTTATAACAAATAATGAAAATTCAATGCGGTTTTCAACAATAATTGCACCGAAAAATCAATGGTTTGATCGATAAACTTTGCACGAAATTAACTCAAATTGCATCCGGCTCGAAGTTGGACCAAATTATATAATGTCTTCGATGACACATTATATATAATATCCAAAAAAATTTATGAATTAGATGTTGCGGTTTTAGTTCAATGCTGGTTCAATGCAAGTATGTAATTGACAAAGGACCTTTAGCGGAACAATCAATAAAACATTGTATCGTCGCGTAAATTAAATCACCAAATAAAAGTTCTTGGTTCTTCTTTCTTCAGAGGCTAGCCCTGCAGCGGCAGGAACTGTTTTTAGAGTTTCGTCTGGACAACACGTTACACAAAAAATAGCGACGTAATGTTCATTGATTGAGCAAACAAAAATGCGGGTTTAACAACAAATGTTGCGCTTTTGCAAACACAAAAGAAACAAAATTGAAGCGGTTTAGCGGTTGTTACGACCGGAACTAATAACTCGGAATCGTAACACAATAACAACAAAAAGCGGCCGTCTTAAGACGGTATTAAAAGCGTCCCAATAGCTCGGCATACAAAACAGGAATCACGAATACTGTCTATATTTTACACGCAAAAAACACTTAAAATTAGCATTAGCGCGACGGAAGGTTTTGGAAACGGTGCAGAAGTTTAAAAATCAATGAAGTAATTCAAACAAATTTGAACAATACACTAAAAAAATTGCGCGAACGCACCAATACCAAACCTTTCAAAGTCGATTCTGACTTTGTTGTCAATGGCTTTAAAATATGTATTGAAAATGTAAATTGCAGATTGAGAGTTTGATTTATGACATTTAAGTTGACATAAGATTTTTGTTGTTTTTAAATATACAGGTAGCACAAAAAATTCTAACGATCATGTATTAAGTTAAACAGCTTTCAAGTTGGAAGAATTTGAAAGAGTTGTCTTTAGAATTTATAAGTGGTGTTCCTAGGTACGACTTTGTTATAAGATAGCGCATTGGCCAAAAATGCGATCAAAGAATTCTGCTGTTTCAGTGATCCCATTAACGTCATAAGGGAAAACCTAGGAAAAACCTTATGAACTATCCAGATACTGGGTTGTTCAAAAGAAGATGACAATTAATAATTTCTTCCTTAATTGTCGGTAACCAGATACGATTGAATTTCACAGAAATAGAAGCGATACAATCGTCTTCATTCAAAAGAATTAAGGCAGACTCTTTTATTTTTCGGTTTGTGTTATGTTGTTCTTTATGAAGTATAGTTGAATTGTCAAATTGTATTTTATGGCCTAGGTCCCATGCATGTTCAGAAATTGTCGATTTTTCAAATGGTCGTTTATATATGTAATTATTGTGATCATTTATTCGTATGTTTAATGGTCTCGATGTTTCTCCAATATAAAATTGATTGCAATCGCAAGGAATCTTGTATATGCATTTTTTTGAGTTCTGAGTTTTGTTGGTTGGTTTTGTTTTCGATATTAGCGATTTCAGTGTATTTCTTGTTTGGAATGTTGTTTTAACATTAAATCTGTTGCCCACTCTTTTCAATCTTTCTGACAGACCCTGTATGTATGGTATAGTTGTAACTGTAATCTGGTTGTCTTGAGTAGCAGTGTTAATAAGAGAAGTTCTGGGTTGATTCGGAAGTTTTGTTCTTTGTTAAAGTCTGTTTAGCTCTTTGTTGATAAAGTTTTATGCGCTACCTATATATTTAAAAACAAGAAAAATCTTATGTCAACTTAAATGTCATAAATCAAACTTTCAATTTGCAATTTACATTTTCATTACATATGTTAAAGCCTTTGACAACGAAGTTAGAATCGACTTTGAAACGTTTGGTATTTTCTCCGAATATACTGCTTTTTTAATTCAATTGTGGTGTTATTCCCAAGAAAACTTAATAATTGAAGCTTCCTATTGAAAAAAATTACTTTGAGCTTTTTAATTGACTTTAATCGTAATCTTCAGGTCAATTTGACCATTATATTGCAAAAAATAATATTCTACAAGCCATACTTTTCACGGCACAATGCCAAATTATACTGGACATCGATTTGACCTTCTCTGACCATCAAGATCAAATTTATAAAAAGCGGCAAGGCTATATTCTAATGTAAAATTTCCCGCTCATTTCAGTTTTGGTTTCAAAACTATAACCTTGATCGTGGTCAAAGTCAAATCCAATAGATAGCCAGATGACATGTTAAAAGTTTTATACTGGACTTCTTGATCATCCTACATATATATATAATAGACAAATGTTATTGGACATTTTATTTGACAGATATTTGGATGTACCTAACTCGTTGAGCATTATTCCTATTTACATTTTGACCAATGTCATTGTCTAACGACAAAACTGTAATTATCTGGAGTATAGCCCGATATTTGTATGAAGCTGATGACGCCACATGCCCAAAGATGACAGCGTTGTCTGATTGATTGACTGATTTCGAGAAAATAAGCTCATATTGCGTGTCCAACTACAATTTATTTTGGTCATTAATTGATATTTTCTTTTATGTCTTTATAGATACTGTAACCTTGACCAAAAGATGTGGAAAATTTAATATACCGCAATGCCTTTGGTTACCTCAAGGTCCATTTACGACAGATTACTTGATAAACTATGAGAGAAATACCAAAGTAATGAACCTAACCTAGATAATTTCTGTTATCCTGAATATTATATTTTCAGAGAAAATAATAAATGGGTATTGTATATTTTTACAGAACTAAAGAAGGAACACAATAAGTGTTTGAGCTAATATCCTGTCTAAAATTGAATTTTGACGTCGCCTATTCTAAAAGGGGTCCAAACTGTAATTTAAATAATGCCTTTACATTAACCTACTGATTTCCTCAAAATCTAGAATCTCTAGATGCTCTAGACGCATAAACCCTGCTCAAAACAAAGAGTTTTCGAGGCATCTCAAGTAAAGGACCTTACCTCGGATGTTCATGACAAAAAAAGGATATTTTTATGTATATGGGTTAGTTGAAAGAAGGCAAACAGTTTCAGTTTTTTGAATTAGTAGTGTCTAGATTGTCTTTAGGGCCGACATTGTAGTGCTGTATTTAGAAGTGTGTTTGAAATATTTTGAGTAATAATTTTGTGAACTGAAATTATATATATATATAAGTTAATTAATTATATATATATATATATATATATATATATATAAATTCAAATTTTTTTCCAAAAAATAATAAAAAAAACCAATATATATATTGCAATATACTTCGTGGGTTCAATTGAAAATTATAACAACTAATATTTACTTTCACTTTTCTAGAACTCTATTTACATTTAAAACAGCTGATTCACAATACATTTTCATATAAGCTAGTCGTCGCGGTATAACTGCCTGGCGATCGTGGCGTTCTTCTTTTATATCACCAGCGTAGAATTCTCCAGTAGAAATCAACATCGTTCCTTCCGCTGCCGAGCCTTTTCGAGAATCGTATTTTTTTATCTTGAAGCGTTTGTTGTCGTGCTGAAATGGCACAGGGTCGGCTTTGGGTAAATTTCGTAACACTGCCCCCCCCTTTAATTCTGATCGTCCCGATCAGAAACATCCCCTCCATGGTAGGGAGCGAGTCGATCTAAGTGAACCACCTTCAATTTAGCCTTGGGGTTTCGACGGATCCGGTAGACGACATCATTCAGCCTCTTGACCACTTCGTATGGACCATCCCAGGCGGGTGTAAGCTTTGGGGATTTACCCTTGCTCCGTTGGGGGTTGTACAGCCAGACTTTGTCCCTCTCCTGGAACCCGGCTGAATTGGCCTTGAGGTCGTATCGCGTCTTCATCCGGTCACTGGTGGCCAACATCTGCGTTCGGGCTAAGTCGTGTATTGCCAGCATGTTATGTCGGAGCTGGTCGGCATAATCGTCGATGTCTTGGGGAGGGTCTTCGGGGGAGCCAAATGCCAAGTCGCATGGTAATCGCAGCTCCTTTCCGAATAAGACCCTGGCTGGGGTCAGGCCTGTACTATTATGTACAGCAGAGCGATATGACAACAGGAATAGGGGAATATGCTCATCCCAATCACGCTGGTTATTGCTGACGACCTTGGATAGGTGTTGTTCCAAGGTCCGGTTGAATCTTTCCACCATTCCGTCTGACTGTGGGTGTAATGGTGTTGTTCTCGTTTTCCTGATCCCCAACATCGTGCAGACCTTCTGGAATACATTCGATTCGAAGTTACACCCCTGGTCTGAATGTAATTCCATCGGGACGCCAAACCTGCTGAATAGTTGTTCTACTAGCACCGTCGCTACCGTGGTTGCCTCTTGGTTGGGTATCGCATATGCCTCAGGCCATTTGCTGAAGTAATCCATTGCGACCAGAATGTATTTGTTCCCCCTCTCATACTCGGGAAACGGACCGGCGACATCGATGGCAATTCTCTCAAATGGGACGCCCACATTGTACTGCTGCATTCTGCCCTTGGTCCGGGTCTTCGGGCCCTTACTGGCGGCACATGTGGCACATTTGCGGCACCAAGCTCTGACGTCTTCGAAGTAATTCACCCAGTAGTACCGCTGGCGAACTTTGTCTAGGGTTTTATTCATGCCCAGGTGGCCTCCGGTAATTCCATCATGTACTTCGGTCAGGATGGCTGGTACCTTTTTCTTCGGAACTACCAGTTGGGACTTGGTTTCTCGTCCATCAGCGCTTTCCCAAACTCGCTTGAGCATTCCATTGTCTACTCTTAGAGAGTCCAACTGAGCCCATAACGATTTCAGCACGCCGGAGTATCTAGCTACCTCGTCCCATCGTGGCCTGGGTGCCCCTCTCATTTTGAGTGACAAGATTGGTTCGATGTCTGGATCAGCCATTTGGTCCTGGATGCACTGTTCCGTTGTCCAGTCTTCATTGGCCTGCACTCGGATCTGCCTGATGGAGATACCCTCTCGCTGTTCCACCTTGAAGTCGTATTGCTGTAATTTCTCCATCCATCTGGCCAGTTGTCCTTCCGGTGTCTTCATGTCCAGCAGCCATTTGAGTGCGGCATGATCTGTTCGGATTAAGAAATGGCGACCATAGAGGTATTTGTGGAAATGGTCTACAGCCCTTATTATTGTTCTTTTCTGGTGACGCAATAATTTCTTTCTGGCTTCGAGAATCCACGGCTGTAGTACTCGATCACCCTCTCTTCACCATCTTGTACCTGGGATAGGACGGCCCCCAAACCTGTGTTGCTGGCGTCTGTGTCTAAGATGAACTTGCCGGACTGTGTAGGAAAGGCTAGGATTGGGCTGGAACATAGTGCTGCCTTCAGTCGCCTGAATGATGTTTCGCAATCCTGATTCCAATGGAAGGTCTCTTTATCAGTGGTCTGCCGATGTAGAGGGGCGGCGATGGTGGCAAATCCCTCAACAAAACGCCGGTAGTATGAACATAGGCCCAAGAAGCTTCGGAGTTCATGTTTGTCTCTTGGAACTGGCCAATCGCGGATGGCTTCTATCTTGTCTTCGTTGGTGCGGATTCCTGACTCGGACACTACGTGGCCCAAAAACTCTACTTCTTTTTGAAACAAGGAACACTCTTCGGATTGAGTCTCAGGTTGGCATTATTAATTCTGGAGAATACTTCGCCCAGGTTCTTCAGATGGTCGTCGAATGTCTGGCCCATGACTAGAATGTCGTCGAGATATACTAAGCACGTCCTCCATGTTAACCCGCTCAGTACATACTCCATTAGCCTCTCAAATGTAGCGGGTGCATTACATAACCCAAAGGGCATGACCGTGAACTGAAACAGCCCTTTACTGGTGGAGAACGCTGTCTTCTCTCTGTCGTTTGCGTGCAGCCCAACCTGCCAATATCCACTTTTTAGGTCTAGTGTGGAGAACCAACGGGAGCCTGCTAGTGTGGTCAAAGTGTCATCGATTCGGGGTAGTGGATAGCTGTCTTTCTTCGTGACGTCATTGAGCTTTCTGTAATCCACGCAAAATCGGGTGGTTCCATCCTTCTTTTTAACTAGCAGGACGGGAGCAGACCATGGACTGATGGAGGGCTCAATAACTCCATTTTGTAACATGGACTCGATGTTTTCCTCGACTGCCTGTTGTTGCCCCAATGGTAGTCGTCTAGGTGGTATTCTGATGGGCTGAGCCTTTCCGGTATCTATTCGATGCTGGATGATGTTGGTGCGACCGGTGGTTCCATTTTTACTGTTAAAAATTTGCCAGTGTTTTGTGATAAATTGCTTGGCTTTTTTTCTGGTTCTCTGGTGTCAAGTGTGTTAAGTGGTCAGCAAACTGTTGTAGGAACTCTTTATCGGGCCCTGTCTCCTTCACCGACGTCTGGTACTCTTCTTCGCAATTGATGATGGTCTCTACTGGCTCGAAACAAGCTATCTCTTGACCATTGGTAATTCTGATGTCGTTGTTGGACAAATTCAGGACTCTGATTGGTATATCTCGTCCGGTTTTAACTATAGCCCGTCCAACTAAGTAGTCATGAGCTGAGTGTACGGGCTCCACCATTCCAACGCAGCTCCCAGGATTGCTGTCTAGCTGCCCATGAATAATCTGTTCTGTTCGACCGGGAATTCTAGCTGAAGACTTTGCCAGAATTTTTATGGGCGTGAATGATGTGTTGACGGGCCGTGTCAATACAAATTCCTCATTCAGGAACCGAAGAACATCATATCTCGGGTCGAACATAAATCCATGCTGGCTAATTAGGTCCATTCCCAGTATAAAATCGTCCTCAATATTCGCTACCAGGACCCTATGCCGGATCATGTTGTCCCCTATCTGTAGCACGACATCTGCCTCACCCTGTATGGACATGGACTCGCCGGTGACTGTTCTGAGCTGGATGTTATTGGTAACTGGCCGAATTTCTGATGCTCTCAAAACCCTGGACTTGGCAATGGACACAGCGGCGCCGGTATCGATGGTGATGGTAACTGCTCGCCCGTTGATGGTGCCTCTGATGACTAGGCTGCCGCTATCTCGGCAAAATCCCCGGATGGATAACGTTTTGGGGGCTGGTGGAGGGACAGTCAGCATTCGCCCCCCTATGCTGACTGACTGACGGTCCCTGGACATGTGGCTGTTCTGTTGGTTACGCCTGGTCGGTGATCGTTCAGGTGGCCTCACTCGACAATTACGTTGGAAGTGCCCTGTCCGTCCGCAGCCGTAACATGCCCCTCTGGTGCCAGTTCTTTGTGATCGGTCTAATAATTTGTTCAGACCAGCCAGCAGCGCTTGAAATTGTGACTCTGACTCTTCCTGGTTGAAGGAAACTGCTCGGACCCTCGGCTTGGACATGTTCATGACGGCCTCTACTTCCAAAGCCCGAAGTAGAGCTTCACTACTTTTCTTGACGCCACTCAGTCTTAAATTTCTTTGTACTTCCACATCTCTGATGCCGTTTATGAAACTCTGTGTGGCCAACTGGTCTTTCGTTTCCTCTGGCAGGTCTGGGTAGGACAAGTGAACTAACCGTCTAATTTCTGCTTCGAATTCTTGGAGGCTTTCACCGGATTTTTGGGTTTTTCCACTCAGTTGGACTTGGTATACCTGGCTCAAGGATTGATTGTCGTAACGTTTGTCTAGGATAGCGATGATCTTGTCGAAATTGCCTTGTTCATCGACTGGAATACTCTGGAGGAGTTCTAGGGCCGGACCTCTTAAGGAAATTACCAGAGATGTGGATTTTTCATGATTATCCCATCCATTAGCTGTAGCCACGGCTTCAAATTGCCGTTTATACATGGGCCAAGATGAACTGCCGTCGAATGTGGGTGGTTTACTAATAGAACCTCTGGTACTCACGGTGTTCTGGTATTTTCCTCGCTGTAAGTCCTGTTGCATTTTTTTAATTTCTGTTTCTACCTTGTCTTGGATGGCACTGATTTGGTCTTGAACTGTGTTTTGAATTGAACTGATTTCAACTTTTACCTGGCTTTGGATGGAATCGAGGTCATCTACTTTTGTTTCAAGAGTGTCCACGGTATTTTTTATGGTCTTAATGTCATCATTTATCTCTTTTATATCAGACTCAACTATTTGCATTGTTTCATTAACTGTTTCATTAACTTGTCTTACTATTTGCATTAGTTGTTCAAATTGCATTTGTCTTTTTTCTTCAGTTATTTTAAATTCATTTTGTCGTTTTAATTCAGTTTGATCTTGTTTTTCTACAAATTTCGAGAATAATCCTTCCATTAAATTTTGTTGTTCGCTTTTCATTGTAGAAACTAGATTTTGTTGTTTTTCTTCCATCGTGGAAACAAGATTTTGTTGTTTTTCTTCCATCGTGGAAACAAGATTTTGTTGTTCGCTTTTCATCGTAGTGACAAGATTTTCTAACTCAACTTTAAGTTTATCATCAAAAGATTTCACTAACCTTTGTTGAATTTCTTCTTGATGTTGTTTCTCCTTCTTGTCGCGTTTTTCTAGAATCTGTGCAATTTTTTCGTCTAACTTTTCCATACTGCGAGTTTCCATAAATCAAATTACGATTTTAACGGCACTTAATCCTCTACTTCTGATCACCAAATGCAATATACTTCGTGGGTTCAATTGAAGATTATAACAACTAATATTTACTTTCACTTTTCTAGAACTCTATTTACATTTAAAACAGCTGATTCACAATACATTTTCATATAAGCTAGTCGTCGCGGTATAACTGCCTGGCGATCGTGGCGTTCTTCTTTTATATCACCAGCGTAGAATTCTCCAGTAGAAATCAACATCGTTCCTTCCGCTGCCGAGCCTTTTCGAGAATCGTATTTTTTTATCTTGAAGCGTTTGTTGTCGTGCTGAAATGACACAGGGTCGGCTTTGGGTAAATTTCGCAACAATATATATATTTGTTTTTTTGTTTTCGCGGGCACTAAATGTATTATATGGTTTCCGGGAATTCATCCTCGTAGTTGATAACTGATCCCTGCCGGGATCGATGGTAAAATGACGACGTTTCGGCAGAGTCACATCTGCCCTCTTCAGGTCGGTTCGCATAATTCTCGTAGCCTTCTGCTTTCGCTTCTAGTTACTCGAATACTGATATTTTCAGGAGCGCGCACGGTGTTATATAGTCGCGGCTCGGCGCCTATTGGTTGGCACCGTGACGGCTGCGTGTGATTGGCCCTGGGCGCTCAGTGGGAGCGCCTTCCGCCTGCTGATTTGTTATTTCCGGTTGAGTTGTTATTGGACGGGTCCGGGCTGGTACGGTGTTTAATAGAATTTTCCAACAATTCGATAAGTTCTGGATTTCATTGCGTGCGTTTAGACTGTGAGGCCTCTTCGCTATTTCAATTGCCTCTCTTGCAATGTTTGAATTTTGTTTGAATAATCAGCGGTATCTAAAATTACAGTTGCATTTCCTTTATCAGTAGGTAGAATGACAATGTCCTTGTTGAGGCGAAGTTGTTTCAAGGCCTCATTTTTCTCTATAGATAGGTTCCTTTTGGTTGGTTTAGACTTTCTTAGAACATTTGACACATCTTGTCCAATAACAACTCAACCGGAAATAACAAATCAGCAGGCGGGAGGCGCCCCCACTGAGCGTCCAGGGCCAATCACACGCAGCCGTTCACGGTGCCAACCGATAGGCGCCGAGCCGCGACTATACAACACCGTGCGCCCTCCTGAAAATATCAGTATTCGAGTATGCGAACCGACCTGAAGAGGGCAGATGTGACTCTGCCGAAACGTCGTCATTTTACCATCGATCCCGGCAGGGATCAGTTATCAACTACGCGGATGAATTCCCGGAAACCATATAATACATATATATATATATATATATATATATATATATATATATATATATATATATATATATATATGTTCAACTATAACTTCCCTGCTTCCCTCCAAGTGAACCGATTTTAACAAATGACATGTCATTTGATTCGTCTTTATGGTGCGATTGTCATAGGCCATACATTTTTATTACAAACTCATTATAGCTCTTTGAACTTAAGAAAAACTCAAAATATTTTTTGTTATAATTTTGGCCATCGAGATTGGTGTTCATTGGAAGATGGCAGATGCAGATAGTTAATTATAATAACAGTTTAATGTCTAAGTGTTTATTGGGAAATAACACCACACTTTAAAGGAAATTGCTGTATATTCCAAACGTTTCGGGGTCTAGATCAGACCCCGTTGTCAATGGCTAAGAAACTACGGATTAAAAAGGTACAATTCCAAGCTGCGGACAAGGTATTTTATCGCCGTGCCTGATCCCGAAGCATACTTACAGTTTAGTTGTTACGCACTGTCCATATCGTGGAGAAGATGAAGATGGATATACAAGTTCCAAAGCGTTATTGATTGAGCCTCTGTATAATGTAGTTCTCTATGTGGGAATGGATCATTTAGATTTATATGAAAAATTAGAGCCTCATGATTTGGCTTTTTCAGAGGAAGATTTTATTGCAGCTGTCCAATCTTTAACTTTCGACCACAAAAAAAAATTCCAGAATAAACTAAAAACTTTTAAGTGAAAAATTACAGAACCAATGAGATTATTTATTACAAGTTGAACAGGGAGCGGGAAGAGCTACAAATTAAAACTAATAGTTTCTGCCAGTCGCAGCTGTGTCACGATTACTGCACCTATAGGTGTAGTTGCTCGTCTTGTAGGAGGATGGACGTTGCATTCCAATTTTGCTCTTACAATTGAGGAAGGCCGCCCTACTCTTTTACGTCCATTATCAGGCGACAGATTGCAGAGGGAAGGGTTAAAATGGGGAAATATAGAATGGCTAGTAATCGATGAGATATCTATGCTTCCATACATTACACTTAAAAACATCCCCATTCGGCTACAGGAATTTAAGCAAAATGCTGTTTTTTTTGAGGGGTGTCAATGTTTTATTGTTTGGGGACCTAATGCAGTTACCTCCTGTAGCAAAAGTACCTAGTGGGTCGTATTGCTTCAAACAACCGATTTAAGCAGCTTAAGTCATGTCATTCGAATTTACCCTACGACACGACAAGTAGATGCATATAAAAATATTCCGACTGACAACTGAGCTGGAAAAATCCACAAAATTGTATGAAAAAAACTTACTTTCGTATTCCACAGTCTGAATGTGTTCCTGGTGATTCTAACAAAACTGGAGGCTTAATGTGCATTTTGAAAATAGGCACCGGTTCGAAAATTATGTTCCGTACGGTGCACAAATTGCAGGTTTGGAACATGGAGTGATCGACCTGTGTAAAAATATATTTGCTAAAGTTCAAGTGTATGTGGCACATAGCCGGGTCAAAACTTTGTACGGCGTAGATATTATTGAACTGGACCCAAAAACTACTTAATAACCCTCATGACATCAATTCTTTAATTAAATTGGAACGATTGAGCACATTAAATTACCAGGGCATGTGATGTGTACGCCTTTATAATTATTTTTCCTAAAAAGATAAAAACCCTAAAACCAGATTTGATTTGTAAAAGTTTATTTTGCCTGTTCCTCAGATCTGAGGAGAGAAAATCCTAATGATCAGGCAAAACAGCACAAAACCCCCGCAACAATCTTTTCGAAATTACTTGTAAAAGCTTCATGACACCTATCCTCAGATAAACTAAACTCAGAAATATCATATTGAGTGAGTTTTTCCGGATAATTTATATATATTCAAATTTGCCGCTTTACTAAAAACCGTTCTATTTTCGCATTCAAAGAAGTTACGTATATCGTATATGTTTACTTACGTATACTTAAACGTTTAGATTATTGTAATAGGGACATTAATAAATATTTAATGTTAATAGGTTTTCAACAAACTGAGCGTTTTTAATTAACGACGAAAACTTGTTACCCTTATCATCTCAAGCATTTCGGACACATTGGAAAAGGCCTTCAAAAAAATTAAAAATAAATCATTAGTTAAAAAACCTAAAACCCCAGTACGCAATAAAATGTATTTAAAAAATGTTTTAACAAGAAAACAACTACCAGAAAACTGAAACAATTAATTACTTTACGGGCACTAAAAAGAACACACACACACACACACATATATATATATATATATATATATATATATATATATATATATATGTGTGTGTGTGTGTGTGTGTGTGTGTGTGTGTGTGTGTTCGGCGATACCTTGTTATTAGAATCATCTAACATTATTGATATCAAACGTTCAGTAGGTATCTTCTTTTGTAAATAACTTACTTTACTAAGTACCATGCGCCTAGTGCTACGTCACGTAAACTATTATATTTACTATAATATAATATGTAACAACTTTTATCTACTTTTAATGACTTCGCAGCGATTGCTCTTTTATATTTCTGGGGTACTACAGGTGTTGGAAGTATGACTAATTAAAAATTTAACAATTAATATTTGCAATAAACGACAACATTACTACGGTATAATGACGCAATCAACTGCATACAGTCAATAGCTGTACATGCTAAATCTGGTGGCCGTACTAAAGACCCGATACCAGCATTGAGAGAACAATTAAAGTAGAACTAACCTCACTTATATTTCACGGTTTAAGAGGTAGCGGTACTTCTCTGTTGCCTTTTAATGGGTGCTTTCAGGGAATTATAGTATTAAAGGGCTGAAGCGCCACAGCGCTTTGCTTTCGCTGAATGAAAACTTTTGTTTCTAGTTATTTTCACTAGTTATGTTTACTTATTGGCGACACTTTTGCGTAACATCAACACAGAATTTGACAGCTGATTTAATTATAAAGCGGTAAAGCGGAGAATTTATATACTTTAATGCTTTATTAAAGCGCTACAGCGCTGTGGGTAAAGCAGACACTCTTTAGTACACCGCTTTAACAAAGAGCTGCATCGCTACAATTCCCTAAATGCACCCATTATCTCAGTGTTTAGTTCCCTGCCTACAACTAAAACTGTTTTCATCAGTTAATTAATTTACTGGGCCTAGCCAATCTAATTACAGGTTGTATAATGTACGGAAATTACCTAAAGAATATTGTCAACGGATAATTAAAGATTCCATATGAGGAGCACCTCCTTTAGAGGACCTTCTAAAGAATTTTTCATTGATTTGGTTAATGATGCATTCTGTCAGAACAACTAGAAGGGTGGCGCTACAAACCTCCACTAATTCCAGTTTGCAAACAAGTACCAGAAACCTCATTAGCTTTTCGTGCAGAATCCGACTCTGTCCTGAATGAGGAATTCCAGGCTGAGAGAGTTACAGAAAATTCGAAAATAAAGCCTGGATTGCATTATATGCTTTATTGAAACTTCAGTAATAAACATAATTACGTATATAAATAAGAGAGAATATTGAATGGACAAAGAAAATTTAGGTAGTTCCTTCTTGGCGTTTGGTACCTCGGTTAAAGTTAAGTTTGAATTTGTATGCAAATCAATATCTCTGAACCTTAAAATAATACTTATTTTATATTATTCTAACCAAAATTATACGAATATATTAACGATATCGATGAATATGTTCTACCCTAACTTCTATCTCTTAGAGGGCTCAATATTAAAACAAACATGAAGGAACTGGATTACATTCAAACTCTCGACTACTATTAAGCAGAAACTACACTACAACAAGATTTTGGAAGAAACATACGGTAAATTGCACGCTAAAGAACAGATCCAACAAAATACAGTCTTGAAAAACCTTATATTTGCAGAACGGAATCAACAACAATATCGTTAATATATAATAGTAACTTATTAATTGTTAGACATCAAATAACTTAAATAAATGTAAAACCTCCAATATAATTCCCCTATCAAACAATTAACACAAAGCTTAATAATAGGTTTAAAAAAGTTTTCTATATAGTAATATATTGTAATAGATTTAAACAGACATGAAATCATATAAAAACTTTAGCAATTTGAATAGTTAAATAAAATGGGATAATGTAAATAAAATGCATATATATATATAAAAAAAGGAAATTGCAGGAATCAAAATTGTAAAAAATGAAGTGACAAGTATTTGTAAATAACTAAGGAATCATATTATAAGATAGAGATAAATTAAAAATACAAACAATGTAAAAAAATGTTTCAAAAGCCAAATTGTTGAAAGGATAAAAGGTGGCATATAAAGTTAGGTATTATATCATGCAAATTTTAATAAAAGATTAATACATACATATAGAAATATATGAAAAAACTCATAATAAGTTCGAACATCAAAAGGTTGAATTCAGTTGTAAAAATCATAGTAGAGTTTGTAGAACATGTATAGATTACATATTAGGCCATGAGAACACCGAATAAAACATATTTTAGATCAAAATCAAGTTTTAAATACATAAATTCTTTAGTACACAGAGGATCGAAATGTCAAATTATAAAAACCGTTATGTCTTCCGAACTTGATGGAACAGTAAAGAAATTTATAGTAATAGATGGAGCATAGTATATAAAAAGTAAATAGTTCAAAAGATATAAAGTCTAAATTTGTGTAGATTTTTTGATATGATTTAAAGGGATAATAGTGGAAAATTAATAAAATAAATATAAACGGAAATGGAAACCGCAGGTGGCAAAATAAATTATATAAATAGGAAATCTGACAGTGACAAACCCTTTTTTGATCGTCAAGCTTCGAGCAGATAGGTTCAAAAATTTCGTTCTCATAAATTCAGTTTCCATGACAACGAAGTTAATGTCCTATGATAAATAAAACAAATGTAATGTTCCATGTCAGAAAGACAACAGTAACCTAAAAAAATTTTTTATTTGAATTTATTTGGAAAGCCGAATTGAAAATATTTTTGTAAATGGTCAAGAAAATCAAGATAATGAGATTAATGGTATAAAATTTAAAATCAAAAGTATTGGGAGAAAATAAATTGCAAACCAGCACGAGAAATTCAATTGAGTGGCAAAATTTTACAAGTAAAGGATTTTTAAATTTGGAATTAGGGAACCAACAACAGTGAGTTTTTGAAACATTGTTTAAAAGAAAGTTAAGTTTTGTTGAAAAAGTTTAATTAATAAAATAAGGAAATCATAAAAAATTTTAGTCCATCAGTGATAATAATTTTTTTTTAATTTAGAATAATCATAATAGTTGTATATGAATGATAAACAGTTTTGTAACATAATTTTATAGAAATTTGAGAGTAGTTAATGAACAGGAAATTTATTTTGTTTTGAAAGAAAACTAATATAAATATTGTATTGGAAAATTTAAATAAATTGTACTTTAATTGAAACTTTGGAAATTTGATTATCAGTAATTTAAAAATTACAAAGTAGAAAAAGTAAAGTGCAATTAAAATTTCAAAAAAAAATTAAGAAGTGTAAGTGAACCTGAAGAGAGAGATAAATCATTGTAAGATAAACAAGTTAAGTATAAAATTTATTTATATATTTAACATTTGAAGATTTGAACCCAAGCAAAAAAGACCCTGAGATAAAATAATTATAAATTAAATTCATTTACACGTTCATACATACTATCTGTCCAATTATAATATATATATATATATATATATATATATATATATATATATATATAGATATATATGTTTGTGTATACTGTTTCACGGATGGAAATATGTGGTTGATGATTTATTCCGGTGTACATCCGTTCGTCTGTATTCGTTTGAAAAATCACTTGACGTTTCGCCAAAATCATATTTGGCTTTCTCAAAAGATACTAAGTTACTTAGTATCTTTTGAGAAGTTACTTAGTATCTTTTGAGAAAGCCAAATATGATTTTGGCGAAACGTCAAGTGATTTTTCAAACGAATACAGACGAACGGATGTACACCGGAATAAATCATCAACCATATATATATATATATATATATATATATATATATATATATATATATATCTAAGATCTTAACAATTTTGTATTCTAAACAGAATTAACAGCATACTAAGCTGCTAGATGAAAACTGTGCTAGTTCTAGTTTGTCTAGTTACAATCTGCGTTTTACTTAATATAATCATTATATGATGCAAATTGTAAAGGCAGGTTTTGACATTTAGTTTTCCAATTATTTTGTTAAACATAATTTATAAATACTCCTTTACAACGTAATTTAATTCCTTTCAAAAACTTTTGGAATAATTTGACAAATTTTAGGTAAAAAGAAAAAATGTTTGAATTTCCTTGGAGCTTATTCTAATCTATATCTAAACTTTGGGCGACGCGTTTTACCCTCTCAGGAGCTTTGTCTTATTTTTCTCTTTGTGTTTACGTCGGTTTCCCTTCTTCATTCACTTTCGACACGATTTATGGCTCATTATCTGCTAGGGATTATATTGTTCTGTCGAAATATTTACTCGCTCGGATTCCGGACATTATATGAGGGACATAAACTTTATTTGGTAAAATAAATGAGAAAAATGCTAGGAAATTTATGATACCATTTACGAGTTAAAAGAGCTGCCTGGAGGATCTGAGAAAAAAGGAATTACTTGTTAATAGGAAGAATATGGATTTGTTTTTGTAACTAATGTTGGGTAATATTTTTAAGTTTAACTCTAGTTTATTTCGTGTGTTGTTATTTTATATATCTCGTTAATGATTTTTAAAGCAAAAGGAGTGGTCTTTTAATTATCTAGTAATTATATAATTTATAAAATAATCATTTGTGGAATATTTTAGTACACTAGGCAATGTATTCTGAAATACAAAGTAACTCATAAAATGATTACAATAGCAACAAAATTTGCATGATGACTTAAGATCTTTGATTGAAAGTAGTTTGTTGATGAAATGTGTAATATATCCCAACGTTTCGCTTGCTACTGATTGAGGCCCATTCTTTAGAAAGATTTGCTACTTATCGAAGGAAAGGTTTTATTTTCATATCATACATTTCAATTGGTAAATATCATATCTAGTCATGGATGGACTTTCTTCACCTTCAATTGAAACAAACAGTGAATCAAGTACGAAGTTAGATAAAAAACTATGTGTTGGCAAAAATTTTTTTAATACTCATTAACTTTAACAATTAGTATTTTTCACGAAATCCTTATAACAACCTTCAACACTTTCACCAATTGCGGAGTAAAGATAGTTATCCCTGTTTTTGTAATTGCCCTTAATTTCTTCAGTTGATAAAGGTGATTGTGGAAAATGAGGGACGTAAATTCCGCTCGAAACGACAAAAACGTAGAGAAATGCCTTTAATTTCCAAAAACTCTACTCTTGGTTCTATCTTTTGTGTGTGAGCTCATGCCCCTCCTTCTATAGTCCTTGCTGATTTTCGCAAATAATTGTCAACAGTAACAATTTCTTTCAAGAGCTGATTTGTACTAATCCAATAATTTAATTTTAATTTTCTAAATATTTATATGTATATATTTATGCATACATATATATATTTGTTAGATGGTTTCCGGGAATTCATCCGCGTAGTTGATAACTGATCTCTGCCGGGATCGATGGTAAAATGACGACGTTACGGCAGAGTCACATCTGCCCTCTTCGGGTCGGACAGGGATCAGTTATCAACTCGCGGATTAATTCCCGGAAATCACCTAACAAATTAGTGCTTTAAACATGTTTAAAGCCATTGAACGTTTGCTTTTTCCTTGAATATACAGATTTTTGTTTCGATTGATTTGTTATTTCCCAAGAAAACATAAAAATAATAGAGAAAATGCCTCAAATAACATTTAGAAGACAATTAATGTATTATGTTCTCTTTTTTCTATTATTCTAACCATTTTATATATTTTACACCATCGTCTGTAAAACATCTTGAGAGCATCAGAAACTTCATCGCAACAGATCATGTTATCTTTGAACTATTTCATATAGTGTGCACAGGTATTTACAGATTTTACTGAATAAGTTTTGCTTATTGCACTCTTACCCGTTTTTCAGTCTCCGATCATTAGTGAACTAACTAAGAAGTATGTAACTTACCGCATTGAGGCAGAAGACGACAAATCAACCTATATTTGATTATCGTTTCGAATTACCGTGCAAACACGCTGTTTACCAAGCGCCTAACAAGGACACAATGGAATACCGTACACTTGAACTAACCATTAGGACACCAACCCCTCTCTCGTATACTAATACCTTTCCCACTAGCGCCTAGTCTCTATTTGTCATGTATTGCTGATAACACCCTGTATACACATTTTTTACCTGTGCGTTTGCTGTCAGAATGCTTATTTCATTTCTTTCCTAAGCCTTCAAAATGTTCCTATAACCAAGTGATAATATTATTGACATTATTTTCATATTTGATGTAAGTAGGAAGCAAAGGCAAGCAACGCGTATGCCATGGAGGAGCTTGCGACATCCTCTACTCAGCTACGGCATGTTTATATGCAAAGATTACTGTAACTGCTCTAGTATCTCAAGATCCCCAAAATTAAGACTTTCTGCCAAAAAATCACCAAAAAAATATATAACCAAATTATTTTCTAAAAACAAATTTGTGTCTCAAAATAATATCGAAAATAAAAAATTATTTTATTGTCTTCTCTTTAGGTATATCTTAATATTTCAGGATATTGTTATATTACTTATTTAACAGAATTGCATGTTTGTTATATTTTGCCTTCTAGATATTTTAATGTTAATAAATTAATTTCGGGGAACTGTATTGTAAATCATTTTTAGGTCACTCTGTGATAAAACTCGAATCAACTCTAACCTGATTTGCAAGGGTATAAAATAATATAACGTAGCAGTAATAACTTTCAATTGTAATAATGAAATTGGGGGGAGGTTCGTTGATGTGAAATATAATGAGAGTTAGATATGGGCGCCAGGCAGGTACCTCTATACCTTCAATAAGCCTGACCAGGATACATACCAATCCTAGTACCTATTAATAAAACAATGCATTAGACTAAATGTTTAATGTAATCACTGTCAAATCATAGGTACAGTACGACTCTTTACTAGACAACAATTTTCATTTATTTGAGTGTATGCTTAAATAATTACAAATTCAGAGTTCGATAAGCTAAAAGTTGACTCGACTATTGGTGTGTCTTGAGCTAAACGTCTTATATCGCTATAAGATTTTAACAGCAGTTATTTATTTCAGAAATTAACGAATGACGATGATTACATTTCACTCTAGCTCGAGGGGAGGTATTTACGTAGAAAATGTATGATGTTAAGTTAAGTGAATATATCATTAGCCGCAACTTTAAATCTCTTTAAATATAATCGGTATCGCAAACAATCAAGTAACCCCAAATAAGTCAATAACATTTAACTTAGAAAATCCAGTAAGATGTTGTAACTGAAGGTCTGTTGAAGGTCAGCCAATTACCGACGCACGAGTAGATGGAGTTCAGGCACGCATACAAATTTTTCAAACATCAAAACCTGATCATTGCTTCAAATCCAATTAATTATGCTGGAATAGTCGGAGTCCACAAACCTTATACGCATCCAATCCAATTATAGTAACTATTCACACAACCACAACCAAACACCGGGAAACAAATGTAGGGATTCCATATAGTTCCCGAAACGGATGGCTACTCAGTCAGAAAAATTCTGAATAATCCCTTAAACTTTCGGCATGCCAGCCGGCATCTCATCAACTTGTTTCAAAAATTACCACCACTCACTTTTCCCTTTTCAGTCACAAGTCTGCTGTCAATCGAACACAACACCGTAAAACTATACATTCTTAAGCGCAAAATACACTAGGCCAGGATTAACGATGATGACAAATAGCACATTTCTATGAATCGACTAAATATCCAACTATAGATTTCACCCCAGAAGCGCTCGCCCTTATTGCTAGTCTATGAAAGCAGTGAACTCACGGTACGCAGAGAGTTCTTGACGTATATCGGTTATCGATAACCTAAGATTAATACAATTAAATGTCAAAACAAATCTTGGAATTCAGAAGCTAAAATAATAAGTAATAAATATATTTACAAAGTTTATCCTGATGCAAATAAAAGACAGGTAATGGAATATATTAAGGAGGTTTGTATGCCATTATTTTTAAAGATAAAAATATAACGTAACAAATCTTCCCCGTACCTAAAGGAATTTTCTCAAAATTTCTCAAACTAATAAGTACCTAGTCGTTGCCAGGATCCTGTTTAAAATCTTTGACATGCCAAATGCCTTTGGAATTTCGGTGGTCATTACGAAGCTCGTATGTGCAAGGAGAAAGTTATTTATCGATGTAAAATGGTCCCACATACCTCGGGGCCAATTTCTGAGTGAAGTGCTTAGCTGCGTCCGATAACACAAAGTTCCGCCTCCATACTGGTTGGTTAGGATAGTATTCTATCTGCCTGCATCTCAAGTTATAACGGTTACAGGTCTTCTTAGATGCTTCCTCTAATTTCCTCTGCACCTCGGAGAACATCTTTCTGAAGGCTAAGTTACGACTACTCGCGCCAGTTTGTTTACCATCTTCTGTTCCAACAAGCTCCGCTGCGACATAGTCAGTACCTGACAACATCATGTTTCTACCAAAATTCACGAAAACCGGAGTTACTTTAGTGACCTCATGTTTGGATGTGCGTATTGCACAAGCTATTTTGTCAAGATTTACATCCCAACGCTGGTGATTGTCGGAAGAGTAAATAGATAGCATAGTCTTTAGAGTTCGGTTTATTCTCTCAGTAGGATTAGCTCGGGGGTGATATGAGGCACACAATTTAATTTTACATTCATAGTCTCTTGCAAGTTTTAGAAATTGTCGGCTTCTATATTGTGGTCCATTGTCACAAATAATGAAGAGAGGTACACCAAATTTAAGAAAACTTCCGACTCTATTTTCTTAATTAATGTGTCCCCAGTGGCTTTTCTCAAAGGAAACATGAGCGGAAACTTACTCAGATAATCAGTGACCACCAATATGTATGTATTTCCATGTTTTGATTTTGGCAAAGGACCTACAAGATCAGTAGGCATTGTTTCCCACGGCCTGGAGGTTTTTGGATGCGAAGCTAACTTATCAGTGCGCATCTCTTGTGAAACTTTATGGGTCACGCAAGTACGACGACGTTGAACAAAGCGAGCGACGTCAAAGCGCATCTTTGGCCAATAATATTTTTCAGCTACACGAGCGAACGTTTTATACATCCCGCAGTGTCCTGAAGTTGGGGGTTCATGAGCAGAGGCAATTACCCAAAGTCTGTCGGTTTTAGATAAGGCCAGTTTCCATGAATCAGCAGGAACCCAGAGTTTAGATAACTCATTAGGACCATGCTTCCAAAGTTGTTCATCCTGCTCTCTATAAGAACAAACTTGAGCAGTTTCTTCCTCACGGCCATGATAACGAAATTTCTAAAAGACCAAACTAAACTCTTATCATCAAATTACAAATGATTTACCCTAAATAACGCTTGGCCGAATCAAGCTTGCTGTTGTCTTGCACAATATATAACAAATGAAATGATAAAATAAATATAATATTAACAATAATAATAATATATGGCAGAATATGTTCAATTAATGGCAATATCTAGATAAATATCAATAAATCAGCGCAATAAAAATTAAATCATCTTAAACAAACCACTCAATGGTTTGAAAATGCTAATATGAGCAACTTACAAGTCACAAATATGAACCAAATAAATAAATAGAAACCTACAGTACTTGATTTTAAAACTGTGTACGCACGAAAAAAAATCGGGGCCCCACGTTGGGCGCCAAATTTGCCACCCTAAAGATTTTATTTACTTAGAAAAGGGGCAAAGGTATTGCCGGTGTCTCAGTGGAGACGGGGAGGTTCGTTGATGTGAAATATAATGAGAGTTAGATATGGGCGCCAGGCAGGTACCTCTATACCTTCAATAAGCCTGACCAGGATACCTACCAACCTTACTAGCGATCAATAAAACAATGCATTACACTAAATGTTTAATGTACTCAGTCTCAAATCATAGGTACAGTACGACACTTTACTATACAACAATTTTCATTTATTTGATTGTATGCTTAGATAATTACAAATTCAGAGTTCGATAAGCTAAAAGTTGACTCGACTATTGCTGTGTCGTGAGCTAAACGTCTTATATCGCAATAAGATTATAACAACAGTTATTTATTTCAGAAAGTAACGAATGACGATGATTACACTTCACTCGAGCTCGAGGGGAGGTATTTAAGTAGAAAATGTATGATGTTCTATGTTAATTTCCGCTAACACTTGAGAAATAGGTGAAAATATCATTCGCCGCAACTTTAAATGTCTTACAAATATAATTGGTATCGCAAACAATCAAGTAACCCCAAATAAGTCAATAACACTTATCTTAGAAAATCCAGTAAGATGTTGGAGCTGAAGGTCTGTTGAAGGTCAGCCAATTACCAACGCACGAGTCGACGGAGTTCAGAAACGCTTACAAATTTCTCAAGCATCAAGACCTGATCATTGCTTCAAATCCAATTAATTATGCTCCAATAGGCGAAGTCCACAAACCTTATACGCATCCATCCAATTATATTCAAATCGATAAGCCATTAAACAGACAATTCAAATCAGTATGCCACAAGCCATAAACGTAATAAAACCATACAAAAAACCCTAATAAGACAGGGGTTTTCCTTGCAAATATGGCCACAAGTGATATGACCACGATGGTGTCTCGGTAGATGCAGCAGCACCAGAAAGTTTCATATCATCTAGGGAAACACTGGGAAACAAATGTAGGGATTCCAGACAGTCCCCGCAAAGGATGGCTACTCAAGCCTGAAAAATTCTGAATAATCCCTTAAACTTTCGGCATGCCAGCCGGCATCTCATCAATTTGTTTCAAAAATTACTACCACTCACTTTCCCTTTTCAGTCACAAGTCTGCTGTCAATCGAACACAACACCGTAAAACTATACATTCTTAAGCGCAAAATACACAATGCCAGGATTAACGAAGATGACAAATAGCACCTTTCTATGAATCGACTAAATATCCAACTATAGATTTCACCCCAGAAGCGCTCGCCCTTATTGCTAGTCTATGAAGGCAGTGAACTCGGCTTAACTCACGGTACGCAGAGAGTCCTTGACGTATATCGGTTATCGATAACTTAAGATTACTACAAGTCAATGTCAAAACAAGTCTCGGAATTCGGAAGCTAAAATAATAAGTATTAAATATATTTACAAAGTTTATCCTAATGCAAATAAGAGACAGGTAATAGAATATATTAAGAAGGTTTGTATGAGATTATTTCTAAAGATAAAAATATAATGTAACAAAATGAATAAAATTAGTGGTTTTTAAAATACTGTTATATAGTCCGTGGGTTCAATTTAAAATTATACAACTAATATTCACTTTCACTTTTCTAGAACTTTTATTGACATCAAATTTAAACAGAACAGCTGATTCACAATAACATTACAATATACGCTAGTCGTCGCGGTATAACTAACTGCTGCGAGGATGGGTCCTCCTTTTAAAATCAGCGTCGAATTCTCTAATATAATCCAGTGTCAATTTTACAGTTGTCGAATTATGATCGAGATAAGCTTTTCTCTCGTCCGAACCTTCTAGATTTTTTTATATCCCAGCGATAGTTGTCGTACTGAAATGAAACAGGGTCGGCTTTGGTAAATTTCGTAACACTGCCCCCCCTTTAAAACATCCTCTCCATGGTAGGGAGCAAGTCGATCTAAATGGATCACCTTCAACTTAGCCTTGGGGTTTCGACGGATCCGGTAGACGACGTCATCAAGCCTCTCGGCCACCTCGTATGGACCATCCCAAGCGGGTGTAAGCTTTGGGGGTTTACCCTTGCTCCGTTGGGGGTTGTACAGCCAGACTTTGTCCCTCTCCTGGAACCCGACTGAATTGGCCTTGAGGTTGTATCGCTTTTTCATCCGGTTACTGGTGGCCAACATCTGCGTTCGGGCTAATTCATGTATTGCCAGCATGTTATGTCGAAGCTAGTCGGCATAATCGTCGATGTCTTGGGAAGGTTCTTCGGGGGAGCCAAATGCCAAATCGCAAGGTAATCGCAGCTCCTTTCCGAATAAGATCCTGGCTGGGGTCAGGCCTGTACTATTATGTACGGCAGAGCGATATGCCAAAAGGAATAGGGGAATATGCTCATCTGAATCACGCTGGTTATTGCTGACGACCTTGGATAGGTGTTGTTCCAAGGTCCTGTTGAATCTTTCCACCATTCCGTCTGACTGTGGGTGCAATGGTGTTGTTTTCGTTTTCGTGATCCCCAACATCGTGCAAACCTTCTGGAATACATTCGATTGGAAGTTACGCCCCTGGTCTGAATGTAGTTCCATCGAGACGCCAAACCTGCTAAATAGTTGTTCTACTAGCACTGTCGCTACCGTGGTTGCCTCTTGGTTGGGCATCGCATATGCCTCAGGCCATTTGCTGAAGTAATCCATTGCGACCAGAATGTTTCTGTTCCCCCTCTCAGACGCGGGAAGCGGACCAGCGTCATCGATGGCGATTCTCTCAAATGGGACGCCCACATTGTACTGCTGCATTCTGCCTTTGGTCCGGGTCTTCGGGCCCTTACTGGCCGCACAGGTGGCACATTTGCGGCACCAAGCTCTAACGTCTTCGAAGTAATTCACTCAGTAGTACCGCTGGCGAACTTTGTCTAAGGTTTTATTCATGCCCAGGTGGCCTCCGGTAATCTCATCATGTACTTCGGTAAGGATGACTGGTACCTTTCTCTTCGGAACTACCAGTTGGGACTTGGTTTCTCGTCCATCAGCGCTTTCCCAGACTCGCTTGAGCATTCCATTGTCTACTCGTAGAGAGTCCCATTGAGCCCATAACGATTTCAGCACGCCTGAGTATCTAGCTACCTCGTCCCTTCGGGGCCTGGGTGCCCCTCTCGTTTTGAGTGACAAGATTGGTTGGATGTCTGGATTAGCTATTTGGTCCTGGATGTACTGTTCCGTTGTCCAGTCTTCATTTGCCTGCACTCGGATCTGCCTGATGGAGATACCCTCTCGCTGTTCCGTCTTCAGACAATGTCCGCATTCCGCTCTACAGTGTCTTCTGGATAAGGCATCGGCATTATTGTGCAAACGGCCGGCACGGTGTTCCACCTTGAAGTCGTATTGCTTAATTTCTCCATCTATCTGGCCAGTTGTCCTTCCGGTGTCTTCATGTCCAGCAGCCAGTTGAGTGCGGCATGATCTGTTCGGATTAAGAAATGACTACCATAGAGGTATTTGTGGAAATGGTCTACAGCCCTTATTATTGCAAGAAGTTCTTTTCTGGTGACGTAATAATTTCTTTCTGGTTTCGAGAATCCACGGCTGTAGTACTCGATCACCCTCTCTTCACCATCTTGCACCTGGGATAGGAGGGCCTCCAAACCGGTGTTGCTGGCGTAAGTTTCTAAGATGAACTTGCCGGACTGTGTAGGAAAGGCTAGGATTGGGCTGGAACATAGTGCTTCCTTCAGTCGCCTGAATGATGTTTCGCAATCCTGATTCCAACGAAAGGTCTCGTTCTCATTGGTCTGCCGATGTAGAGGCGCGGTAATGGTAGCAAATCCCTCAACAAATCGCCTTTAGTAGGAACAGAGGCCCAAGAAGCTGCGCAGTTCATGCTTGTCTCTCGGGACTGGCCAATCACTGATTGCTTCTATCTTGTCCTCGTTGGTGCTGATTCCTGACTCGGAAACGACATGGCCCAAAAACTATACTTCTTTTTGGAACAAGGAACACTTCTTCGGGTTGCGTCTCAGGTTGGCGTTATTAATTCTGGAGAATACTTCGCCCAGGTTCTTCAGATGGTCGTTGAACGTCTGACCCACGACTAGAATGTCGGCGAGGTATACTAAGCACGTCCTCCCTGTTAACCCGCTTAGTACATACTCCATTAGCCTCTCAAATGTAGCGGGGGCATTACATAACCCAAAGGGCATGACCGTGAACTGAAACAGGCCTTTACTGGTGGAGAACGCTATCTTCTCTCTGTCTTTTGCATGTAGACCAGCCTGCCAATATCCACTTTTTAGGTCTAGTGTGGAGAACCAACGGGAGCCTGCTAGTGTGGTCAAAGTGCCATCGATTCGGGGTAGTGGATAGCTGTCTTTCTTCGTGACGCCATTCAGCTTTCTGTAATCCACGCAAAATAGGGTGGTTCCATCTTTCTTTGTAACTAATACGACGGGAGCAGACCATGGGCTGATGGATGGCTCAATAACTCCATTTTCTGACATGGACTCGATGTTTTCCTCGACTGCCTGTTGTTGCCCCAATGTTCGTCGTCTAGGTGGTATTCTGATGAGTTGAGCCTTTCCAGTATCTATTCGATGCTGGATGATGTTGGTGCGACCGGTGGTTTCAGCCTGACTGTTAAATATTTGCCAGTGCTGTGTGATAAATTGCTTGGCTTTCTTCTGGTTCTCTGGGTCAGTTGTGTCAACTGGTCAGCAAACTGTTGTAGGAACTATTTACTGGGTCCTGTCTCCTCCACCGACGTCTGGTACTCTTCTTCGCAATTGATGATGGTCTCTACTGGCTCGAAACAAGCTATCTCTTGACCATTGGCAATTCTGATGTCGTTGTTGGTCAAATTCAGGACTCTGATTGGTATATCTCGTCAAGAAGTTTCAATAAAATTTTATTTAGTTATGGAAATAAACAGGTTATTAACAGTTATTACAAAATTTGATAGGCAGTGTTAACAACTTAAACGCCACACTTAGATTACACTAACCATAGGACTACAGCTACCCGAACTCTGAAACTTCACAATTATAGATATTTGTAAATTTTAGAAAGATTTCTGTGTGAATTTTGTTCTCTTGTCATACTTTCAGAACTTAAATATTTGTGGAGATATTCATTCTTATGGTTTGGTTCAAATGAGAAAAATGCACAAATGAAATAAAAAAAAACAATACTTTATTGACACTATAGTGTACGTGACCGTCATGTTCCGTAATAAGTAAATTAATGTACCTCTTTAATTTATATATTTTTTTAAGAAGTACTCAACAAAAGAATATAATGCTAAACATGTGGAAAGTAGAAAAATGAAACATACATACAACAAGCTGGACCCAATTGACAGTGTTTTAATTGTTGTTAACATTATGAAGTTCGATATGTAAAAGTAAAAGGTTTTTTAAGTATTTTGCATCTCCAGTCCAAAACGTGTAATTAATGCCCCGATATGCCCTTGATTATAGGGAAATATTCCCGGCTATGCACAACAATATCCTAACAGAAATGTACCAGATAGGAAAACATTGTTGGCTATTGAAAAGTGTCACCGGTATCCTGGGGCATTTGAGCCACAAAAAAATAATTCGGGTTTAGATCAATTAGGACCATGCAAACATAACCATGAATTATTGGTTGAAAATGCTGGGGAACCGTTGGCGTGTGACAAATTTAAAAAAAAAACAGTTTTGCCCCATAACCCCTAACCATTATTTAAAATCACTCAACACGGTTTCAATAACTCTAAGTTGTCATTTTCATGAAGTAAATTATATCTTCTAAACCGTGCATTTTATATTTATTAAAAATATAGGCTTCTATTTTTCACAATGAACCTTTAGATTTGATCGGCGGCCACAGACAAGATCTGCTTGATTTCGATTTTCACTTTATTTCACCAAACACCTTTCAGTCAAGCCGTATGCGTTTTTTTTATTACTAAGGCTCAATAGCTATGGAGATAAAGGCAATATTTGGTCAAATGTTGAATAATAAAATATTAGTTCCTCCAAACAAATTAAATAAAAATAAAATATATTTGTATTGTTTATGAAGACCCTTCTCATTTAATACATTACGGATGTGCTTGAAAAAAATCTTAATGTTTTATTTTCCATTTCAGCTTACAAAATTGCCCCCAACATTAATATTAAGGTTGTCTTTTTAATTTTACTGTAGAGTTCAACTGACACTATACACAACCATTTTTTCAAAAGTTTGTTTTTCTTATTTCGTTTGTCTTTTTTTATTATTTATTGTTTTCCAAGTTTTCAGGACCTGGATCCTCCTACCATTAAACTGACAATTTTCTGATCTATGTTTTTTTTCTTAATAGTTTTTGTTTCTTAACTAAGTATCTGTATTTACTAGATATTTGTTGATCCTATTCTACTTTGGTGCCTAACCATTTAAGATATATTTCCTTTTTTCATCCATGAAATCGACTAGTTTGTCTGTCTACCGGAATTTTCTCAACATTTTCTCTTATAGTCCCAGTGCTTTTAGAACTGTCTCATGTAGTTTATGTTTCAACGTTTCATACGTTTCATATGCTGTAGTGCGTCAAGTTCTGGACCGGAATGTAGTTTGTACAGGAAGCTAATCTCTTAGACTATTTAGTTTGCATACTTTTGCTAACTCAAAATATTTGATTTTGTTTTTCCTAAATTTTGATATGAATCTGCTTGAAACTTTCGCATAACCCTATCATGTGATAAATACAAGTAGTTTGGCATTAATGTCAAAGTTAAATAGTGTATTAGTTAGGCAATAATGTATCATGTATTAGACATACATAGTTATTTATGAAGATTATTCTATTTTATTGGTATATTGTTCCCTATTATTATATCAACTGTGATGTACATTTAACGAAAATGTTTGACGATTTTATTTTGATTTCTTGAGAAGATGAAACTTAACTGTTACAGAGCGCCTTTACGTGTGACTAATAACCAATAGGTTTCGACTACAAAAAATTTTGTTTGTTCATCCTATTATATGTTTTATACTTTGCTAAAAACAAAGTAATAATCTGATATTGCTGAATTTATACACAAAATGTCCTTTAAACTATAGACTTACTTGATGCATCGAAATTTTGTCAATTTCGTCAAGAATCCGAATTCTCCCAGCAATCTACTTGAAAATGTGTGTCGGAATCCCCATATGTAATTATTTACATTACCTCTCCCTTCATGTTCATTAAGGGTACAATGCCTTTGACGTGTCACATCAACCGAGGTTGGCCCAGATAGGGTTCGAGTGGGATATATGTGCCATTGCGTATCTGGCTTTGGATCTACCGGGGCTAAGGAAGGTCTTTAACGAACACCACAACGGATTAATGTGATAATGTACATCGGACAACAAGGAGTCACATTGATTAAGTGAGTGTAATATGCGGATGTAGTGAGAAAATGATTCGAAAGAACAGTATTAGATTATATTTCATGGAAAATTCCTACTTCTAAAAGAACACAAATATTATAACGGAAAAACGCTAACTGACAATAGAGTTGCCGATAATGTGAAATAGATTGTATAGATTTAATTTTTTTACTACTACTACTTTCAGTATGCTGGTATATAGCTTTTACCGATTGCGATGACATTGCTGTGTGTTAACATATTTAGTAATAATTTTATTTACAATGTTAACAGAGTAATTCGGCTGACGGCAGAACAAAAATATCATAACAATAATAACAATTCTGTGGTGATACCAAATACATGGATGCTCACCAGAAAACACATTCTAGATGAGCCAATACCGAGACTAGTAGACGTAAAACACGAGACACTAAAAATGCAATGTTATGGCACCTCGGTTGTTAGACAATAGAGAATTCTACGGGGACACAATGCAGACAGAAAAAGCAACACTGTGTTGGTAAATCCGAAGAACAGAGTAACAAAAAGTGCGACAAGACTTACCCAACAAGAAGATTCAAGTCTGTTGAAGAAAGAAAAGACAATAATGATTGAGAATAACGTACTAGTGGCAAATATACGACACCTGAATTGAGACTGATAAAACTGACAATCAAGATCGCTAATAGGCTGAAACCCAGAAAATTTAGAATTCTTGGAAACCTTTATTAAACAACTTAGAGACCCACCACATAGTGTGGGCGGTTGAGAAATAGCGAATGAGGGGCGTGTCTACTAAGCGTCAAGGGCGAACGCTTACGAAACCAACTGAATACAGGCGAAGTGCGGCTATAGAATCTGTGCATTGACTACCGTAAATCATTGATATTAGACTAACCAGCAGGGGCAGCAGATGGATAGAGGAGTGATGAGAACAGTATAGCTTTTTCCAATCAATGATATATATTTTTAAGAACAAACACTCGTAAACTGTTTATGTTTATATGTGCAAAAAACACCAATTTTGCCTGGGATTGTTTGCTCTGTCCTAAAGTCACATAGTGAATAGTTTTGATAGTTAGGTCAAAAAAATTGTTGTTCTGACTAATTCCGTTAATAAATTTATAACTAAAAGTTTGTTATGACTATAAATAATGACAATGGTCCAGATAAGCAGGGGATTATGTTCAAAGAATGCTTACTGGAATTAACAGTACGCCAATGAATTCTGAATATCAAACGTACTATAACATTTTGGTATTCCAAGAAATCGCAACCCACAATTCAGAGTTACCCTGTATTCTATTGCAAAGTGATTCGAAGTATCACTGGCTGCTCTATCGGACATTAATACTGAAGGACTTCATATAATCAGCTTCTTTGAATAAAAATAAATCTAAAAATAGGGCAGGGAATTCTATTGTATTTTTATGCTTTTACTAAATGCCGTAAAACAAAGTACTTTTGATTTTATAATTTCGGTGAAATTCTAATTTTTGTTATTTCATAATCTGCTAGGAGATATCCCATAACCGTTAAAATTAAATAATAATACTGCCAACTACAAGAGTACCGTATTGTTGGACATTAAATTAAATGCATTTGTGATCCTCTATTTCAGCTTTGTTCTATATTTATTTACATAACGACTTTCTGCTAAAATATCTCATCAACACAAAAGTTTTTGCTTTGTGTGGCAAAGAGCTTTCATTTCTCAAAGTTCTCACGACAAATTTCAAGCGCTCAGCGAGCGCAATATACACAATACATGTTTTAATCTAATCTGGCTTGTTTTACTTTAACACTCACATCTCTAATTAATACTCAGATTTCATTAAATCAAGTGGGAAGTCAGTCGTTAGTCATCCGACATAATAAAGTACAGCCATACGTCCTGTTAATTATTGTAATTAACGTTGATAAAGCTGATGTGACAAAGAGTACCAACAGAACATTGCCGCACACAAACAATATTGTTCGAATGGCTTTCAATGGTATAACGACTTCCACCATTGGGTTATACTAAGGTTTGATGATACACCGAATATCAAATATTGATATTACCACATGCTTAGGAATAATAAAAAATTCCGATAAAGTAAATTGTATAATTAAATACATTTAATAGTTTTGTTTTTTACACGACTTTCCAATGCATTTTATATGTTTGTAAAACCTATGTGCATTTATTTCAACATATATGTGGGAAAGCCCTACCAATTTTATTTTACAAACAATCGTCAGGGTAGAACTATTGCTTTTGCATTAGGACATATGAATAAAAAGTTGAATATTCTAATAATTTTAATAAATTAAGTTGCATATAAATAGCTTCTGAAGCAAAATTACCGACTTCAATGCTTTTTTGGTATGTCTTATTGGAAGATTCAAGCCACCAAACAGCGCTAAAAAATCTACCTTTTTTGAAAACGACATTCACAATATGATTAAAACTCAAAATTTTCAACTGGAACTCCGAATTTTTTTATCGGGATCATATTCAGCGCAAAAAAATTAAGGTAACTTTCTATTATAGAATTTTTTTTCATCATATTTATTTGTTTAAAAATCATCTTCTTATTCCCCCTTTTAACTCAAAAACTACACGATCTTAAGATTTAAAAAAAATGTATAGGGTCTCTCTTAAACTTTGCAAGTAGAAAACCTTGATATTAGGTAAGGAAAATATTACAAAATTAACTGAAAAATATTTTTTTTCAATACCATCATGTATATATTGAATTTCTTAAAAACTTACTATCAAATATATATATTGGTACGAAATTTACCCAAAGCCGACCCTGTGTCCTTTCAGCACGACAACAAACGCTTTAAGGTAAAAAATACGTTCTAAAAAAGTGAAAGTAAATATTAGTTGTTATAATTTTAAATTAAACCCACGAAGTATATTGCAATATATATATATATATATATATATATATATATATATATATATATATATATATATATATATATATATATATATATACAGGTTCGGCGGCGGCGGCGTCTCCGGACCAAGCGGAGAGCGACCTAGCCGACGGTCTCGGATGCGAAGTGATCCGGAAGGGTCCGAACCTGCAGCCGCCCTTCGTGTTGGAAGAAGAGGAAAAGCCTTATGAAAATGCCAAGTGAGATTTTGGCGAAACGTCAGGCGACCGTTCCTTTACAGGGACAAAACTTTCAACGGACGAACACCCAGACCATCAAGAGAGCTACACATAGTTATATATATATATAAATGGCAATGATTGACACATGATATCAAAAGCTTACATAATATGAAAGATTTTTTTTTCATGGACTAACACAATGATATTATTGTAACTGAAATTGGTAGAAAACAAAGTATTTTGACAAAACTGTTCGTTGACAAGTTTAGTTTAGTAGCGATCCGAATTTATCAATGGCTGTTTTAATGAATTATATAGTTTATATAGAATATCTATTGGAAAATGTGTTTGAACCAATATCGTACATGTATTGTATGTGTAGGATCGGAATCCTTACCCTTAATGCAGTAAACTACGTAGATTGGGTGATTTATTTACCTACCGCTTTTATAATTTGTGAGCAATAATCAGGTTCATTTGGTTCCTGAGCACCTCGCCCATTTTCCTAGAAACCTCTTACACATGGGATTTCTATATACAGATTTAATAGTTATGTTGTTTTAAGATTAATTACATTTGTCGGGATAAACAGGATGTGCATGAGCCAATTAATATACTCAAAGACGTCAATTTGCTTACTGAAGAATGTAAGGCCGTGTCCCATGTAAATGCGATATGCGCGGTGTGGGCGGTGCGTTGCGTTAAGGTGATACCGCAATCTATCAAACACATAAAAATAATTAATTTTGTCTTTACTGGAAAATAAATTAGTGCGTTTGTAGCGATATTGTGTTGTCGTATCGTTCAGTCGGTTTGTTTTCGCCTCCACTTGAAGTTTATACTTGTCACACTGACGTATCGCAACGCCCGCACCGCGCATATCGCGTTTACGTAGGATACGACCTAAAAGTGTCGAAAAATTCTGAAATGTTAATAACGTCAACGACGTCAAAAAGTGTGTAAAATTTCATATGTTAAAACTAAGAAGAGTTACAAACACTTCTGTTGCTCTGTTACTTTAGCATATAGTCACAATTTGCAACTGTTCGAGTTTAACTAAAACAGGCGCGGTAGAAATGTCATTGTGTCATTTCATAGGTCAGCGTTTAGTGACAGTGGGACAAAATGTCACACATATACCTGAGTCAAGGAATCTTAGAGCGGTCCTATTTCTGAATTTACTATTTGTTAGGAATATGTTTTAGTTTAGTTATTATTTTGCTGTCAATAGTCTCTCTAAATTTATGAATATTTTAAAGAATCTGTCATAATTAATATATTTACTACAAATCTTATATTATATTCCATACCTCTGCTCGAACAGAACATTCTCTATCTCATTGATGAATGTTTATGACAACCTTCACCACGAAACGAAAACTAAAGTACGGACGAAAAAGGTTGGACACCATTAAATGCTCCATTTACTATGTCTATAAAACCCATGACATATTGCGTTTTATTGTAGCCCGAGATAGTTTTTTCCAAACCGGAACGAGAAACAAAATGGACGGTGCTCCATAAAAGAAATCATTTCTTTCTGTGTTATCAGAAGGGGAACGACATCAATTGGTTGAATAAAAATTGACTGAACTATCAATAATACTGACGGACTGACACGTTTTCCACACATAACAACTGAACGAGTTCATTCTGACGTTATTGTAAAACAAAAATATACTACTACCGTAAATACAGTTCACTGCTTTAACAGTTTTAGGAGCATTTTTAAATTACTGAAAGTGAAGTATCGGAAATAATATATACTCTAACATATCTAGTTGGGTTTTAAAAATTGATATGATGAAATGAACTGGCGGCTTTATTACACTTCATTTAACCAATATATTGAACAAGTAATTTCTTCTTATATATCAGTTATGGATTTTAAAACTTCCTCATTTAGCAGTAAATAAAATTGTGTGTAAACGTACAAACGAATATTTTGTCTGAAATAATCATTATTCATCAGTTCTGTAGTTAAATATTGGTGGATGTACATAGATTTGCAAAAAAATTCGTTGTCCTCATCTCCATCACACTTCTAGGAGTAGTTTTCGGAGCTTGTAAAGAAATAACCCTCTGTCTCAAATTGTTGAAGCCGTTTGTTCCATAAGTACAATTTACAGAAATAATTATCGGATATCAGCTTTATTATGTCGAATTTGGTAACTTTAACAAGAGTCTTATTCAGCTTTCTATGGAGATGTTATTAAGTGATACAAGAAGAGAAATATGAAACAAGGAGTTAGTTTGTGAGGGCTCACTGCCACCAAAAATGGGATACAAAGTCGAATTTATTATCGAAACAGGTGCGAAATTTTAAATGTTACAAAAATCCGGCACTAAATTGTTATTTATGATAAAATCTTTACCTATATGACAACGCACGCATTTCTTCCAGATGTATTATCACCCACACACTGAAAGGACTTGTTTTAATTAGGAAGTCAAATGATTTTCCCAAACTATCCTCCTTAGACTATTCTCTTTTTGCGTGTCTCAAAAAAAATCATATTAAAAATAGTTCATAATTAGGGAGACATCAAATTTAACAGTATTACATGTAACTAAGGTATTATTAATAATTCAGAATTACAAAAATTACCTTAAAACAATAAAAACAGCTTACCGTATTAATGGGATCTATGCTAAGGTAGATTCCCGGATATAAATGCTAAGGATTGTTAAAATCTTCTCAAACTAGTAATGAGTACATTTTTGAATATTTTTAAACAGAATTTTTGAAATATTTTGGGTTTTATCCCTGCTTTTTTTATATTGTAGAAAGTCTTGAAAAAGGCAATAAAATTTTCCGAGCGCTTGACGTCTTAAAAAGGTCTGTTACTTAGCCTTTGAAACCACATTTTGATTTTCATATATATACATATATATATATATATATATATATATATATATATATATATATATATTTGTTTTTAAGTTTCCGCTGGCACTAATTGTGATCCCTGCCGGGATCGATGGTAAAATGACGACGTTTTGGCAGAGTCACATCTGCCCTCTGCCTTCTGCGCGCGCTGTTCTATAGTCGCGGCTCGGCGCCTATCGGTTGGCACCCTGAACGGCTGCGTGTGATTGGCCCTTGGCGCTCAGTGGCTACGCCTACCACTTGCTGATTGGTTATTACCGGTTGAGTTGTTATAGGACGGGTCCGGGCCGGTACGGTGTTTAATAGAATTTTCCAACAATTCGATAAGTTCTGGATTTCATAGCGTGCGTTTTGACTGTGAGGCCTCTTCCCTATTTCAAGTGCGTCTCTTACGAGTCTTGATTTCGAGTGTTCTATATTTGCCAGTACTCTGGTGTTCTCAAAGTCTATTCGGTGTGACGTCGTGGTGGCGTGTTCCGCAATGGATGTTGTTTTTTCCTGATTTCTCATGGCGTTCTGGTGTTCATCACTTCAAGCTTGAATTCTTTTGTTAGTTTGCCACACATAGGTTTTATGACAGTCTGCACATGGAATCTCTTACACTCCCTGCTGTACTAAAGGGATCCTCGTCTTCGGAGTCCTTAACACCTTCATTATTTTTCTGTATGTATTGAAAATAGTGTCGATATTGTGTGTCCGTAGAATTCTTGCTTCGGTAAACATACGGTAAATAAGCCTTGGTTATTGGTGTCTCATGCTCCTCGTCTGTTTTGACTTTAGGGCTCTTTGTATATCTCGGTCTGCAAATCCGTTTTGTCTCAGAGCTGTTTTTAAACTGTCCATTTTCTGTTTGATGTTATCCTGGTCAGTGAGTCTTTGTGATTTGGTTACTAAAGTCTTGACGACGGCTTGTAGTTGGGCTGGGTGGTGATGAGAATTAGCATGAAGGTATCTGTTGGTGTGAGTTGCTTTCCTATATACTGTATGGCCAAGAGTTTCATCTTCCTTCCTGTTTATCAGAACATAAAGGAATGGCAGTTGATTGTTGGCTTCAACCTCCATGGTAAATTTTATTTTGTGATGGATGCAATTAAGGTGGTCTAAAAATGTGTTGAGGTGTTCCCTCCCATGAGGCCAAATCACAAATGTATCATACACATATCGCAACCATAAATTGGATTTAAGAGTTGCTGTTCTTAGTGCCAACTCCTCAAAGTTCTCCTTAAAAAGGTTCTCTATTACTGGTGAGAGTGGTTATCCCGTTAGAGCTCCTTCGACTTGTTTGTATCGTTGGTTCTCATAAACAAAATAGGTGTTCATCAGACAATCTCTTTTTAAGCCTACAAGGTGTTAAGGTGGTTTGTATTTTTCTATTAGTCTTACAACCAGATTGTCTTCTTGTTTTGACGTAGTGTCTCTTTTCACCAGCATCCCTATCGACGAAGCCTTGGACATCATAATAGAAAAATACAAACCATCTCAACACCTTGTAGACTTAACAAGGCACTGTCTGATGCATGCCTATTTTGTTTACGAGAACCAACGATACAAACAAATGAGAGGAGCCCCAATGGGATCACCACCCTGACCAGTAATAGCGAACCTTTTTATGGAGAATTTTGAGGAGTTGTCACTAAGAACAGCAACTCAGTTTATGGTTGCGATACATGAATGATACATTTGTGATTAGGCCTCATGTGAGGGAACACCTCAACACATTTTAGACCCCCTTAATGACATCCATCACAAAATAAAATTTACCATGGAGGTTGAAGCCAACAATCAACTGCCATTCCTTGATGTTCTGATAAATGGGAAGGAAAATGGAACCCTTGGCCATACAGTATATAGCAAAGCAACTCACACCAACAGATACCTTCATGCTAATTCTCATCACCACCCAGCCCAACTACAAGCCGTCGTCAAACATTAGTAACCAGATCACAAAGACTAGCTGACCAGCATAACATCCAACAGGAAATGGACAGTTTATAAACAGCTCTGAGACAAAAGGATTTACAGACCGAAATATACAAAGAGTGTTAAAGTCAAAACCGAGACAAACAGACGAGGAGCATGGGACATCAATAGCGAAGGCTTATTTACCGTATGTCGAGGGTACCACGGACAGTATTGCAGGAATTCTACGGAGACACAATATCGACACTATTTTCAATACAGACAGATAAATAAGCACGGTGTTGAAGACTCCGAAGACGAGGATCCCTTTAGAACAACAGGGAGTGTACGAGATTCCATGTGCAGACTGTCATGAAACCTAACATAAGAATTTAAGCTAGAAGTGATGAACACCAGAACGCCATAAGTAAGCAGGAAAAAACAACATCCATTGCGGAACACGAAACCACGACTTCGCACTGAATAGACTTTGAGAATAGGCCTCACAGTCTAAACGCACGCAATGAAATCCAGAACTTATCGAATTGTTGGAATATTCTATTAAACACTGGAAATAACCAATCAGCAAGCGGTAGGCGTGGCCACTGAGTACCAAGGGCAAATCACACGCAGCCGTTCACAGTGTCAACTGATAGGCGCCGAGCCGCGACTATATAACAGCGCGCGCGCTCCTGAAAACCTTAGTATTCGAATAACTAGAAGCGAAAGCAGACGGCTACGAGAATTATGCGAACCGACCTGAAGAGGGCAAATGTGACTCTGCCGAAACGTCGTCATTTTCCATCGATCCCGGCAGGGTTCCGTACTTAGCTAGCACGTGCTGGCCGTCGTGCGGGACTCCCGATACAATGACTTCTAAGCAAGAGTAAATCGTTGCATTGAAACCAGTTTACCGTATACCCGCTAAAACCCTAACCTCTTTCTCCTACAACCATGGTCCCCTGCGGCACTCTTACTCAATACTACTTCGCAAGGGTGGTTCATTGCAGATGTTTACTGCTCTTACATTGGAAGCCTCTAAAGCCTACTCCTCGAACGTATTGCGGAGTTCTTTGAGGATCGTCTCCGCGTAATCTGATACCAAGTTCCAGGCTTGGGGGCCCTTCAGCATGGCTTCTACTAATTGTTCTGGAACGATATTAGTCTCCAGAATCCTCTCCACTTCAGCACGTTGATCCTGAAACCGGGGGCAGGAGAAGAACACGTGTTCCGCGTCCTCTATCACGTCCGTACAGTGTGGGCAGTTTGGGGAGTTTGCCCTCCTGAACCTGTGCAGGTATGCTCGAAAGCATCCATGTCCAGTCAGGAGTTGAGTGATGTAGAACCCAACCTCCCCATGCTGGCGGTTGACCCAACGACTGATGTTAGGTATCAAGCGATATGTCCACCTTCCTTTAGTAGAGCTGTCCCACCTCTCCTGCCATTGCCCTAGACTCATGGCTCTTTCATCGCTGTTTCCTGTCGGTTGGTCTTTCTCTAACTTTCTGCGATAAAGCCGTCCCCTTTCTGCAGCCAGGATATCGATTGGTAGGGTAGAGGCAATCACACTCACCGCCTCGTAAGACACAGTGCGGTAGGATGATGCCACTCGAATCGCTGAGAGCCGCTGGACTGATTTCATTTTCCGGCGGTACGATGGTAGCTCGAGCGATTTCTCCCATACCGGTGCCCCGTACAACAAAACAGAAGTAGTTACTGTTGCCAGTAGCTGTCTTCGTATCTGTCTAGGGCCTTCGACATTCGGCATTATTCTAGATAATGCCCCCTGTACCCCAGCTGCTTTCTTGCTGGCCGCGATTATGTGCTCTTTGAAGTTGAGCCGTGCGTCCAGGAGCACCCCCAAATAGCTGATGAAGGGCTGCGACTGTATGTAGGTGTCGCCTATTTTGAGGGTGATGGTTTCCCTTGCCTTTCGACTGCTAACAAGAAGTGTTTCGGTCTTTTGTTCTGCTAAACTCAAGTCCGCTGCGAGCATCCAATGCTGAATTGTAGCTATAGCGAATGAGAAGGTTGTTTGTATCTCCTCTATGTGCTTGCGCACTATGATCAATGCCACATCATCGGCGAATGCCACTAGCCTGACGCCCTCAGGCAGACCGAGCAGGAGCAGGTCGTTGTACATTACGTTCCATAAGAGGGGGCCAAGAACAGAGCCCTGAGGTACACCTCCTGTGATCTTATAGTCTACTTGCCCATTTTCAGTTTGGTACAACAAGATGCGGTCCTTGAAATAGGCTGAAACCATTCTGCGCAAGTACTGCGGAACTTCCATCCTGGCAAGAGCCTCCAAAATGCGGTCCCAGCGGGCCGAGTTAAAGGCGTTCTTGATATCCAGGGTGGCTATTAGACAGTACTTTTTTCCACCTCTTCTCCATCTCTTTCCCGAGATAGCCTCTCTGGCGACGTTGGTAACGAGTGTCACGGCATCGATGGTTGATCTCCCCTTTCTGAACCCGAATTGGTTGGTGGAAAGTTTCGGCTCAACGTAGGGCTCCAGCCTATCTGCTATTATCCTTTCAAGGAGTTTTCCCGCAGAGTCCAACATACAGAGGGGACGATATGATGACGGTTCGTCGGGAGATTTCTTTCCCCCTTTAGGGAGGAGCACAAGCCTCTGCTTTTTCCACTTAGTCGGGAAAACCCCCTGCTTTAGGCAGGTCTCATACATGTGTAGAAACATGTCAGGCCTATTGGCTATGGCGCATTTTAGCGCGATGTTAGGTATGCCATCTGGACCGGGAGCCTTACCGTTTTGGAGCCGGTTGCACGCGCCCATCAGCTCACTCATAGTCACTGATGGTATATCTTCGTCCCTCACCTGCCACGAAGGATTAGCGGGTAGCTCAGGCTTCGCAGGAAATAATTGAGTGAAAATGCGGTGCAATGATTCGGGGCAGTTCGTTGATGTCATGGGAGGGGCCTTAATTTTATGCATCACGATTTTATACGGTTTTCCCCATGGATCTTGATTAACTTCGTCACACAACTCCTTCCAGTAGGATCTCTTGCTTGAGAGAATGGCTCTTCGTAGTTGTTGTCTTTTGATCTCATAGTCGAGCCTTAGTTCTTCTGTTGTGACCCTGTCGCGTCTCCGTGCTCGTTGATGCAGCCTTCGTGCTTTGAGACACTCTCGTCGGTGTTGTGAGATCGTGTCGTTCCACCAGTAAACTGGTGGGCGGCTGTTGTTCTGCCGTCTCCTTGGCATGGAAGCATCGCAGGACTTGACAACGCTTGTCATTACCTCTTTGGCAGTGGCTTCTGCGCTTGTTGCTATTGACAATGGTTCCTGCTCCATAACCAAGGCGAATGAATCAGCATCGAAAGCATTTTTGTTCCAACCGACTGGCTGTGACCTCGCACGACTGACACACAATCTTCGTTTGGGAGTGGTGTTGATTTCCCATATAATAGCTTGGTGGTGGCTATTAGTAAACTCCTCATCGACCCGCCACTCACAGCCCCCTTTAATTAGGTTGCTGCTAACGAATGTCACATCGATAATGGAGCTGGCTGTGCCTTTGCGATATGTGCTTACGGCTCCTGTGTTGAGGAGTACCAGGTTGAGCGAAGACATGGTCTCGAGGAGAACTCGTCCTCTCGCGCTCGTTTCCCGACATCCCCAGTCAATTGCCCAGGCGTTGAAATCTCCTGCGATGGCGACCGATTCACGCTTCCGTACATCCTCCGCCAAGGTGTCCAAGAATAACTCGAACTCCTCGAGCTGTGCACTAGGAGGTGCATAGCAGCTATAGAAGTGAACCCCTCCCACTTTGGCTCTCACAAGCCATGGTTCGGGGGTATTTGGGAGTTGTTGGAACGGAAGTTTACCGCAAGCCCATATCGCTGCTCTGTCCGTTGTGTCATTTACCCAGGACAGGGTGTCGAAGTTTTTGTACTGCTCGCAGATTATGGCTACGTCGCAATCTAATTCCCGCACCCGCTGTACCAGTAGGTCTTGGGCTGCTTCGCAATGGTTGAGATTGAGTTGCAGTACTTTCATTTACGGGCTTGTGCTGCTCTCATCGCCTGTTGGTAGATCGGACATTTCCAACTACCCGCAACGTGCCGGCAGTCTGACCTACTATCTTTCTCTTTGCAGAGTAAGCACTTGGCAGGTTGTTGACAAGCCGAGGCATTGTGACCAGCGCCTCCGCATCTGTGACAACAACTGCCTCGGTCAGTCTTGCCTCTGCACGCCTGGGCGTTGTGCCCAAAGTGCCAGCATTTGAAGCACCGTCGAAGGCTGATCCTCTCGCGAACACGTACTGTGCCCCACGCAAGTTTCAGCTTTCCAAGTGCGATGGCTTTCTTGGCCTGGACCTCTGGGAGACAAACAACTGCCGTTTGTGTTGATCTATATGCCCGTCGAAGTGATTTCACTGCCTCCTCAGTGATCTCTGCCAGGCCGTCGATATTATCTTTGAGCAGGTTTACTACGTCTTCCTTGGTACTGATCTCGTCCAAGTCTTTAATTTCAATCTCGATTTGCGGTATTCGAGATTGTACAGTGGCCCCGCTTGGGAGCTTATTCTTGATGGCGTTACAATAGCGCTCCATCTCCTGAGCGTCTGCCTTGGCGAATAACAAAAGTAGATCTCCCTTAGCTGTTCGTCGGATCTTATTGACTTTTTCGCCTATATCCTGCAAGGTGGGATCATTCTTGATACCTCGCAAGATATCTGCATGGGAGCTCTTCTCGCCTTTCTTTATAAGCAGCGTACAATGTGGCGCTGGTTTTTGCTTATTGGTCCTCGGGGCCTTTTTCCTCTTTACCACTTGCCAGTCAGTCGACTGGTTTGCAGGTTGGTTTTTGGTCTGCGGTTTAATCTTGGATTTTAATCCATTGTTTCTCTCCGCTTCTGAATTGACCACCCTACTTGTTGTTCCCTGGGTAGTTTGCCCGATGTTCTGGCGACCTTCCTTACCGGGCTTTAGCTTGGTAGCTAGCACCGGTTTAAGCGTTTTTGAGTGGTGGTGCCTTACTTGATGAGGCTACTGAAGGCGGGACCTTCGGTGGCGAGGTCCTTGCTACAGAGGCTACTTTTATTGAAGCCGCCTGCTTTGGGGCCGCCGGTGTTGATGCAGCCGGTTTTGAGTTAGCTGCTTTTGAGGCAGCCGTTTTTGGGACCTCCTTTTGCTGTCCACCTTGTGTCTGAATGTTTGACACCTTTACTGGCGATGTCTGTGTTATAGCAGGTTTCGCTACAGGAGGTGGCCGCGTCGTTGACGTCTGATATTTGTCATATTCTGACTTAATGGCGTGTGCCAGTTTCTTGATCTCATGATGTACATTGTGCCTAGGCCCAATGAACTTCAAGAGCTCATCGATCTTTGCTCCTAATTTGTTTGGAGCGCCACTCTCATTTGTTGCCCTTTGTTGGACGTCAACTCCACTATTCGCCTTTTGGAGGACCTGGCTGGATAGTGTCTTGCTGCCAGCTCTAGTTGTAATGGTCGATGTTGTACCATTACTAGTGTTCTTCTTCTTGTCACTATGTGACGGAACCAGTGATAATTCGCTCCCCCCAGAATCCGTGGAGCGTGCACCGGCCACCGAGGCTTTCACTCGATCGGAACCGGTGGCGGGATTATCCTCTGCAGAGGTACCCACCTGGGGTATTAATTTCACCTTATCACCCATATCCATAAATGGTTTATTTTCGGGGTTCCTTCCCCTATCTGATTTTGGTCCGCCCTGAGGAAATCCTCAGTACTCCCCATTGCTGAAGAGCGTTCCCCTATCCGCCACCTGGGGAGGCGCCCGGTAGTGGACCAACAACCACCCCGGGATATGTGTGTGTGTGTGTGTGTGTCTTACTGTTTTTTCGGAAATCTCATGTATTATTCACGTAACCAAACAGTGAAGTCCAGACGAAGATGAATGAGAAGTCATCGACGTAGACAAAATTGTTGCTATCAAAACAAACAAAATAATACACGAGATTTACAAAAAAACAGTAACACATACTATACTCGTGAAAACATCAAAACCAACATATATAAATGAGCAATATTTCTACTTTTAAAGGAATTTTGTAGGGGGGGTCCTCGGATTTTCTTCATATTTTATTATGTTACTGAACCTATTGAAAAAACGTTATCCTGAGAATTACAGCCCTCTAGAGCCCTTAGGACCCTAAATAGGGACAAAAACGGCCGTTTTTACCCTATATTTGGCAGGCTGTATCTCGGAGCCCAGTTAAGCGATTTCAACTCACCAAACGTCATTTGTTTTGTAATTTTAAGTAGTTTTTCAATAAAAATTTCAAATTTTTGGGAGAATTTTAAGTAAAGTTAAAAATTTTTAAAAAAATTCATTTTCAAATATTGGCCAAAAATCGAATTTTAATCCGATTTTAGTTTTCTCGCCGGCATTTGAAAAGTTAAAAAAAACACCTTCAAAATGTGATGTGGTGAGTTAAAATCTGTTCAGTAGATTCGGAGATATAGCAGATTGAAAATGGTCATTTTTGTAAACTTGAAATTACACAAAAAAAATTTTGGGGTATTTTTTTATAAAAATAACAACGTCCTATTGGAGATTTTCTTGGCCCAAGCCTCGATCTACCTCATTCAACCCTCCAATAAATGAGTATTTTGTTACTGAAGTAAGCCAATTTAATAAAAACTTAATGCTTATTTCTATCAATCAGAGAGCCTGAAGACATTTATATATTACAGATTATAAAAATAGAGATTAAAACCTTTGACTTGAGGGTTCCTACAAACCTCGAGGTAGCTTAGAACTACAATTATGATAATTCAAAGGCTTAACTAAAATCAAATAATCAATTCTGTGAACGCTAATTTTACCTAATTGTGAAGTTACTTCTCAAAATCTTCTATCTCTATTCTAGACAACCTGGAACTTTGTTTAACCTTTCAAATTACAAGTATTTTGATGTAGTTTGCTAATCTTTTACAGTTTTGTATTATATTTTTGGAAACTTAGAGCTCACGCTTTGTACTGTAGGAATTTTAGTTTGAATGGCGCATTGATTCCAATTAATTAGAATTAATCAATCCATTAGATTTTTTTTACGATTACATTGACCCTCCAAAGACAAATGTATGACTTAAAAAAGTGAAAATATTCAGAAAAGGTAAAAATATAACGGGTTTTAAAAAGTAAATTAAAAATAAAATGAAAAAGGATTCTAACAAAATTTAAAATAAAATATACCTTAAAAAATTAAATAAGGTAACGCAGAAATATCTGTACCCTTCAGTTTTAAGATTAATTTTCAATTTACTTTTATCAATTCATTTATATTTTTACTTTTATACTATTTCTTTTAAGTTATATTACTCACTTTTGCTCCAAAATAATGTTTATTTTATGTTAATACTATACCGCAGGGTTGAGGTTATGAATACTATCATAGTATATCTTAGTCGCTTGTAGCGTGGCAGCAACATTAAAGCAACTAAGCAAGAATGTGTATGTTTTTACACCATTTTCATGTAAATACAATGTTTTTTTGCTCGAAAAAAATAACATAAGTTGACGCATGCCCACTAAAAATTTTCGAATATGAGAAGGCCTATTCTACATTGACGGTATAAGTCGTGACACGACACGACAAAACAGACCCAACTATCGATCTGTTTATATTTAATGGTCTTTGTCTTGAAACGGACGCATGTAACAAGACAAGTTCAGCCATCTATGAATTCACAGCTAGCCTTGTTTTAAACTAAGGCCCGGGACAGACAGAAATACGAGATACGAATGGGGATAAGAAGCGTAAAAACATGCATACGAAGTTTTCACACTTAGGGATGGTTTTAAAAATAATTTAATGTGCGCACTTCTAGACTGAAGTTGCTGCAGTTATTAGTCTATAAAGTTTGTAAGCCATGGAGCATGCGTGCAGCAAAATTTTTCTTAGCGCGGTGGTAACTTTTTATCCCCATGTTTTTTAATTTCTTATCATTCGTATCTCTATGTCTGTCTCGGGCCTTAGTTCAAAACAATGCTAGCTATGAAGATTTAGTTAATGAATTCATAGATGGCTGACCTTGCCATTGTTACATGCGTCAGTTTCATGACAAAGACCATTAAGTATAAACATAGATCGATAGTTGACTCTGTTTTCTCGTGTCGTGTCGCGACTTATCAATGTAGAATTGCTCTCAGGGTCTGGACATATAAATTCTTGCTTTGTTGCTTTGATGTTGCTACCACGCTACAAGCTATTAAGATACAATGATAGTACCTACCCATAACCTCAACACTGCGTTATATTATTAACATAAAATAAACATTATTTTTGGAGCAAAAGTGAGTAATGTAACTTAAAAGAAATAGTATTGTAATGTTTTTATTTTCACACACGGGTTCAGTTCAGTTCTTGGAATTATTTAAAAACATAGTCCAACTCACTCTAATTTATTTCCACTACTTCTACACAACTATTTACAATTTATATCTACTTAAGTATACGACCGTCGAAAACTGAATGCCTCCTATCGCCAGCTGTTCATTTTTATATATTTATCTTGGAATTGTCTGGTACGTCCACGAACCATCGGGAAACTTTTTCATGTTCTGGAATCATTAAGGGAATTCCCAGTAACGGCAGCGGTCCGTCTGTTGAGAGACAAACATTTCGGGTTCCCAGAATTTATCGGAATAATGTCCCTTCCATGGATTGGCACAGCTGTCGGATGAATTCTCGTAACATTGCCCCCTCCTTAAGACCATTTCATCCCGGAGTGTCCTAGAATCCTTCCTGGTGTGACGATATTTGCAGGACTCTCCATTTCGACAACGGGAAGTTTGGTGGACGTAGCAGTCAACGGTCTTCGAACCTGGGCTGCTAATATTGAGACAGCATACCAGGATGTTGATGCCACTGAATCGAAATATTGTTTCCATCATACTTCTCACCACCCTCCAATTCAGTCCATCCAACCCCTCAGGCTATCTTTGGGACCGCCAATTTCATCAGATTCTTCTACATCATCACATTCCTCAATTTTACCAGAATCTTCCAAAGATATGTTGGCTTGTCTTGCGAGAATATTTTCGTTACCAAATCTGTCTTTGGTACCCACTGGTTGTTTATCGTCGAGATTAAGGACCTTCCCTACCACTGGATCTTGCTCCCGTAGCTTCTGGAACTGGACGTACTTCTTGGCAAACACCTTGGCTATTCCTCTGGACAACCGGAGATCTCGAGCCACACAATGAGCCAGGCATATTCTATGGGCACCTCAAACAGGTCTCGGGGTTCCTCTATGGTCACGTCGTGCTGCACTTTCTGCCCATTAGAGTACAGTGCCATAAACTGTTCGAAAGTCATCTCATCATCGGGTGGTTGGATGTTGCGGACTTGGGCTTGGTCAACTTCGCCGTCATGACTTCCGGCATAAGGGGCTAACCTGTTGAAAAGTACCACCTTTGACTTTCCTCGAGGCAGCTTCCTTAATCTGTAGACAACATCGTTGATTTTCTTCACGATTTGGTATGGCGCCTCCCAAGATCTCCGTAGCTTGGACGAATATCCACGACGACGTTGCGGATTATACAACCAAACAAGATTATCAACTTGGAATTCTCCGCTCTCAGCTTTGATGTCGTAGGCTTCCTTCATTCGGGCACTGGCATTCTCGATGTTTAACCGGACTCGTTCATGGATGTCGTTCATCTTCTGACGTAGCTGGCTAACATAGTCTTTACCTGCGATCTCTTCTCCTGGGGGACATCCAAACTTCAAATCGCATGGTAGTCTTAATTCTCGTCCCATGATAATACTGGCCTGGGTCTGACCCGTGGACTCGTGCACAGACGAACGATATGCCATTAGAAACAAGTGATGGTACTGGTCTCAGTCTCTTTGGTGGTCGGAGACTACTTTTGACAAATCGCGGTTAATAGTCCTATTCATCTGTTCTACCATCCCATCTGATTGAGGGTGTAATGCTGTCGTCCGTGTTTTATTGATCTTCAGAAGTTTGCAGAACACCAAAACGACTGATTCATTCCTTGACAAGGACATCAGCAACGGTCAAGGCTTCTTGATTCGGCAAGGCATATGCTTCGGCCCATTTACTAAAATAGTCCATCACCACCACAATGTATTTATTTCCAGAGTCTGATTCAGGAAATGGACCGGCAACATCAATGGCTATGGCTTTCGAATGGACTGCCCACGTTATATTGCTTCATGGGAGCTTTTGGTCGCTTCTAAGGCCCATTACTTGCTGCACAAACTGTACATGTCCGGCATCAATCCTTAACATCTGCTTGGCAGTTCACCCAATAGAACCGTTCTCTTAACTTCCCCAGGGTTTTCGTCACTCCCAGATGTCATCCAGTTGTACCATCATGTAGTTCTCGTAAAACCTCTGGTCTCCTATTTCTGGGAACTACAATCTGTTTTCTGTCGTTTCCCTCCCCTGGAGATTCCAGAACGCACTTGAGAAGTCCATTTTCCAGAATGAGGGAGTTCCACTGAGCCCAGTACGACTTTATGGTTGGTGAATATAGGGAAATCTTTGACCACGTAGGTTTGCGGTCTTCTTCCTTCCACCAGATAACTTCTTTTAGTTCTGGATCTAATTTTTGGTCTTCCTGGATCTCCTCAGGTTGCCAATGGTCATCGACGGCGGTAGTTCTACAGAGAGCAGCCCCTTTTTCTTCAGCTCGCTGACAATGTTTGCAGTCGTCAGGGCATGGTCTCCTCGATAGGGCATCAGCATTCTTATGGCTTGTTCCAGCTCGATGTTCAGTCTGGAAGTCGAATTCTTGCAACCGCTCAATCCCCCTGGCCACATGTCCTTCGGGGTTTTTAAATTGCAAGAGCCATGATCAGTCGTCAGGAGAAATCTTTTACGATAGAGGTAGAAATGTTCTACCCCCTTTACCACAGCCAAGAGTTCCCTGCGGGTAACGCAGTAATTCCGTGCAGGCTTGCTCAAGGTCTTGCTAAAATAGCCGATGACTTTCTCCTGACCGTCTTGGATCTGCGAAAGCACCGCACCAATTCCGACATTGCTTGCGTCGGTATTCAAAACGAAGTTTCCATCTGGCAAAGGATAACTTAAGACGGGGGCACTCGTCAATGCTCTTTTCAGTATTTTGAAAGATCGCTGGCACTCCTCATCCCACTGGTATTGTACCTTCCCCTCTGTGAGCCTAGTAAGTGGCTTGGCGATGTTGGCAAATCCGGCTACGTACCGACGATAGTACGTGCATAACCCCAGGAAACTTCTTAACTGGTGAATATCGTTAGGTATCGGCCATTCCTGGACAGCTTTAATTTTCTGTTTATCAACAGCTACTCCTTCTGCGGAACCCACATGTCCAAGATATTGCACCTCTCCTTGGAAAAGCTGACAGTCCGGAACTTCGAAGTCGCCGAAACACCTCCTCCAGGTTCTTCACGTGGTCTTCAAATGATCTTCCAACCATGATAATGTCGTCAAGATACACCAAGCATGTTTTCCATGAAAGTCCTTTTAACACTGTTTCCATCAATCTTTCAATAGTCGCTGGAGATTACACATCCCAAACGGCATTACCGTGAATTGGTAAAGTCCTGAGCCGATGGTAAAAGCAGTCTTTTCCCGGTCTTCCTTAGCTAGTTCCACCTGCCAATAACCGCTCTTCAAATCCAGGGTGGAAAACATCTTCGATCCAGCCAATGTATCTTGGGTATCGTCTATTCTTGGTAGGGGATAGCTATCTTTCTTCGTTGCGTGATTTAGTTGCCGATAGTCCACGCAAAATCGAGTGGAACCGTCTTTCTTTTTTACCAAGACCACTGGAGAAGCCCGAGGGCTATTGGATGGTTCAATAACACCTTGTTCCTCCATTTCGTGGACTATCCTATCGGCTTGTTCTCT